>PVKN010020660.1:0-15842 GCA_004027915.1 Capromys pilorides
CCAATTTCATTTGCAGACTGTTTCCAGTAAGATCATGTTCTGAAGTTCCAAATGGGCATGCGTTTTGGGTGATACCAGTACCTAGTGCAGGCCATACAGGTTTCTAATTATGTCTTTTTTGTGGTTTTCCTCTTGCATCATTATTATACAATGTCGTTTTTGTCTTCAGTGGCGATGTTTTTCATAAATCAGCTTTCTGGGCCCCTTGTTTGTATGCTACATCTGTTTTCTGCATCAGACTTTCAACCTCTGTGTTTTTTGAGTCCACAGTGTGTCTCATAGAAATCATACAGTTGATCATTTTTTTAATTATCCATTCTGCAAAGCTATTCCTTTTCATGTTTAACCCATTTTCATTTAATGTCATTATTGATAAGGAATTACACCTGAATTTCGCTGTTTATTTTCTGTCTCATGTCATGTTCTTTTGTTCCCCTATTCTTTCATTGTTGCCTTTTGTTTATTAAATACTTCCTAGTGGACCATTTTAATTCTCTTGATATTTTTATTATATTTTCTTAATAGTTTCCCTGAGGTTCCTGACATCTTCAGTTATAGCAACCTAGTTCAGATTAATGCCGACTTAATTTCACTTACAAAAGCATGGTTCCACTTCCTCTCCCTTCCCTTGTACTCTTCTCATTATAGGTAATACACTCGATACACTGTGTTCCCATAACATAGATAGATAATTATTGCACTATGCAGTTGTCTTTTCTGATAGTTGTCTTTTCAGTTAAATAGGGGAAAGAATCCTAAAAATGCATGTATGTTGCGTTCCATACTTACCCGTGTAGTTACTATTATTGCTTATTTTTTTCTCATGGATTCAAGTTAGTGTTTAGTTTTCCTCACTTCATGATAATTCTTACAGGGAAGGTTTTGTGTGTGGTAAATTTTATACATGAGATACCAAAGGCAAGAATAAATTCTCTGTTGATCTAATAAGCAGCTTAGGAACATGAATAGGATAGCTGCAAACATAACCTGGTCCTTATTTCATGTGTGATTTTTTTTAATGATAAGTAGCTATCATCCTAATAAAAGAGAATTAGGGTCATTCGTGGAAAAGAAGCCAAGAGTTGTGTAAGTTATACAAAAGCAGTAGCTTTTTCCTGTTTTGTTCATGGATACAGCTCTAGTCCCCAGTACACTACCTGTAAGGATCCTTGGGTCTCAATGTGATCCATTCAACACAGGGAGAAACAGCAGCAGAAATGAGGAAAAGATAAACAGGACAAAAGCTGGGTTAGCTGGTGACTTGTCTTCTGCCTGATTGGTGAGTTGACCCCCACCAGCAATAATATGGACATTTATTTATGCCTTTGCAAAATTAGTAACATGTGACAAGGTTGCCTAGTGACTAATAGCCAACAGTAACCAGTTAGGATGCTTATCTCAGAGGTGGCTTGTTTGCTTTAGGCACTGAGGCCTAGTCCTGCCTACACACATTTGACCAATTTTTTACCTTCCATGGCTCCCACATATCTCCCTGTTTTGCTGTGTCAGAGATGGGTGTTCCATTGTAGTTATAAAAACTGTGTCTGGTGAACTTTTTAGAAGACTTTTTTATACTTGATGCCAGTCCAAAGGTTTTCCATACTTACATCAGTAATGTAATCCTATGTAGTTCAATAGTCCATTATAGTAGTGAGTTATTGGTACAGCTGGTAATTGTCAGAAGTTGTTAGTGACTTGAGTCTTTTATAGCTCAGCATATTAATATGGCGTTACTTTTCACATCTCATGGTTACATTTTTCTGCTGTATGGTTAAATCTAAGATAAAGCAAGACCTGTATAAGTACAGATTTAACTTTTGCTATCTGACAAGGTCAATTAATCTCCTCAGGATTTACCTTGGAACCATGTACAGCACCTCTGAAATCTTCAGTGTCAGCCATCTGGATGAGTCATAGCCATTGCTTGACTAATTTGCTCTCTGTGAAAGCCTGAGAGATTTTTTTTTCTCCTTAGGTGACTCTCCTTAGGCACACTATACATCATCAATCACTTTCCTCTGTGGCCCTATAATCTCTTTGATCAGAAAATTTGGGACACAACCAAGTTACAAGTTATAAGATGTCACAGCAGGCACTTTAGACCAGTGAGCTATCTCGCCAGCCCATTTTTTCCAGAGGTTCTTTTATATCCAGAGTCCTCACTGACCTTGAAGGGCTAGGGCCAAAATATTGACTATCCTTTTATCCCATCTATCTCTCTAATTTTTTGTCTACAAACTTTAGGTGTTAAACATCCAGAAGAGAAGCTTAATGACATTACTCGGTAACAGAGGCAGTAAGCTTACTGTTACTATCTGAGTATCAAACACCTTAGACATAAAATGAAACTGTTGTTTTCTGACAGTCATGGATATTCTAATATTTAAATCCCTATAGAATGTTACAAGATAACACATATTTTTACACAAATTCAGAGATTAAAACCATATGCATCTCTGGTTCCACAAATAAATCCATATACAACATTGTAGCAAGACAATTCTGATGACATTTTGTAACATATTTAAATTTTTGTTTTGACATTGCATAACTTTTTTAACCAATCATCTCTATCTAATACATAAGAAATTTTTACCTAATTAGTTGTTGTTAAATGGAATATACAGGGCTGGGTGTGGTGGCACATGCCTGTAACCCCAGCACTTGAGAGGCTGAGGCAGGAGGATCAGCGCAAGTTTGAGACCAGCCTGGTCTACAAAAGTAAGCTCAACGCCAGCCTGAACTGCATAGCGAGACCCTACGTCAAAAAGACAAAAAAAAAAAAAAAAAGGAATATACATCAGAAGTTTTTGTTAAAGACAGAGGTTCAAATCTGAGACAGCCTTGTCACAATATACAATCTTTGTTTTACATTTTGGAAGACCTAACATTTGGAATCATGAATATACTCAATGCACTGTGAGATTAACAATAATAAATTACCATATACGTGTGAAAGCATTTGTTTCTTAATTTAGTTTTATACCAAGGCCATTTTTAAAGAGAAACCCTTATTGTAATTTTTTTCTGAAAAACTTTATCTTTTAACCAATGACAAATTTATTAAGAGTGTCTCCTAAGATAATATTGTGATTATTGGGAATTCCTCATTAATGAACAGAAAGATTGGCCACTCCTCTTATTTATTAATTGGATTCCTCTCTAATAATTTCTTCCCACTCTAAGGAATTTTTGTTTAATTAACTTAAACTTTTCAATAAACTGTATAAACTCATTTTGATGTCACTTAGACCAGCTGGTAATTTAGAAGAAAACATGCTTTTTTTTTTTTTTTAATGTATTTGGTTGCTGCAAGGTCTCACTCCACAGCTCAGACTCACGGTGATCCTCCTGCTTTCAACCTCCCCAGCACTGGGATTAGAGGTTTGCACCACTACTCCCAGACTCTGGCCAGCTCAGCCTTGGGGGCAGGACTGGCACAGCATATGGTGCCAGGGATCCAACTGTGGTCCCTGCACTTGCCTAAGTTTGCCTAAGCAGGCACTGTAGTCTGCTGAGCTATGTCACTGGCCCCCAGCATGCTTTTAAGTCTATATCCCAAGTTGTATTATAAACTATCAAAGAAGAAAAAAGAGGAACTACTGTTCACAGAATGACATATACCTAAAGAAATACACAGTACACAGAAACATTTTTACAAAATTATGATGCACTCAACTATATTCTTGGCCAAATTAATTATAGCAACTCTATTACAACTTTTTGAAATTTATAATTATAAATAGAGTAGTCAGATTTTGTTACTTGTCAATAAACAGATACCTCTTGTCAGAAAATTTTTTTGGGGGAATACAATCTTTTATCTGTAATTAATATGCATATTTTGTATTTTTTGTCTTAAACCTAGTAAAATTTAGCTCAGCATTTTTTTCTTTTAATAAGAAATAACAATGTGACATTTTCAAAAATACATTAGTAGTACATTCCCAATAATTGATACAATGCATGTTGTTGTCCTTGTAGTAGTTATACAGCGCACAGGATGTAGACATGATAATTTTTCTAATCAATGTTGGTACAAAAAATGTCTTCTCATTGAACTAAGAGAAAGTAGCTGTGTACATAGTTCAGTATTCCATAATCGCAATAGATTATTGGCAGAACTGGCGATGTTGGAAGCTGTTCATTTAAGCCTTTTACAACTCAGCACACTAATCTAGCTTTATGTTTTATGGCTCCTGGTTAAACTTTTCTGCTGGGTGGTTAAGGACAAGTTAAAGCAAGACCTGTATAGCAAAACATGTAACTTTTGTATCTTCTGAAGTCAGTCAAATCCCCTCAGGATTTACTTTGGAACCATGTACAGTGTTTGTACACCCATCTAGATGAGTCATGGCCATTGCTTGACCAGTTTGCTCTCTATGAAAGCCTGAGAGAATGTTTTCTCACTAGGTGACTCTTCTTAGGCACACTATATTTCATTTATCCTATTCCTCTGAGGTCCCATAATCTCCTTGAACAGAAAATTTGGGAAACCACTGAGCTATAGTATGTTATAGCACAGGTTCTCTTTTGTCCTGAGTCCTCACTGACCTTGAAGGGCTAGGGACAAAATATTGGCAATCCTTGTAGCTCTTCTTTTTCTCTAATTTTTGATCTGTAAACTTACATTCTTAACCCTCCAGAAGAGAAGCTTCATGATACTACTATTACTCTATAACATAGGTACTTGAAGCTCAGCTATTTTTATATGTCTTATCACTTATTTAGTCCTTAGATTTCCATTTCTCAGTTCCTTTAGTAGGCCCCAGGTTGGATCGGGCCGCATCTGCTGTTAACTTCTCCCAATCTGGCTTCATGGTATAGCCTGACAGCACACTCTGGTACCCACATAGGTCAGTTAGCATTTGCTGGAAAAATACAATCATGCTCTTTGCCCCAAGTTAGTAGTGCACTGGTTCCCTTCCATTGCCCGGTATGGAGATCTCTCCAAAAGACCCTTACTAACCTTTTTTCTCTTACGTGATAGAATTCTTTCTGTTGCTGTACTTCCATCTTTTATAGAATTTAAAAAATTTAATAGTATCTGTTTTTCTTTTTTATGTTTTATTTTTTTGGCGGTACCAGGGATTGAACTCAGGACCTTGCGCTTGCTAGGCAAGTGCTTATTCTACTGAGCTATCTCCCCACCCCACCAGTAGAGTCTGTTGACAAGAGAAGTTGGAGGGATTGATTCTTCCTTTCCTTTTTTTTGTAATTGAATTTTAATTGTACAGTGATAAACCTGTATCCTATATTTTGGAAGAGGAAGCTATATATTTCCTCACTTAACCTAACATGACCTAGCTGTGAAAAAAAGCAAATTAATTTAACTTATCTGAATGATAATGATAATCAATGTCACCAGAGAAGTTAGCCCAAAATGGAGCCAATTAATATTACCAAATAAATCTTCAGATTCATGATCTGAAGATCACAAATCGTTGACCTGAACAATTTGGGGCACATTATTTTTGTTGGATAAGTTAACCCCAATATGAAGAAATTTTCATAGCTTGTACCCCTTTGGAGGCCTCCACTATGCCTTTCATTTAAATGGGATATCAAAATCAAGCTACTGGGCCGGCGAGATGGTTCAGTGGTCTAAAGCGCCTGCTTAGGAAAGCTCAGGCAACTGCAGGGACTGTGGTTCTATCCCCGGCACCACGTGCTGCGCCAGCCCCACCACCAGGGCAGGCTGAGCCAGCCACAAAAATGAATAAATAAAGAAACAAACAAACACAACAAGCAAACAAATAAATAAATAAAATTAAAAAAAAAAATCAAGCTACTGCCAGCAGAAAAGCTGAATTGCAAGGCATAGAACACAGAGCTAGATTAGTATGATGAGCTATTGGTAAGAGGCTTATACCAATAGCCTCCAACATTTCCAGTTTCACCAGTATCCCACTACAATTATGGACCGTTGGACTATGTATACAACTCTCCCTCTTTGTACAAAGAGAAGATAAAATTTTGTTGTTGTTGTTGTTGTTGTTTTTTCTTTTTTTCCTCCCCTACTAATA
This sequence comes from Capromys pilorides, assembly GCA_004027915.1. NCBI lineage: Eukaryota > Metazoa > Chordata > Mammalia > Rodentia > Capromyidae > Capromys > Capromys pilorides. Next base: position 6,027 of record PVKN010020660.1, read on the forward strand.
TAGATTAGAAAATTTATCATGTCCACACCCTGTGCTCTGTACAGCTACTACGAGGAAAATAATATTCAATGTATCAATTATTATGAATGCAGTACTAATGTGTTTTGAAACTATCATATTGTTATTTCTTATTAAAAATTTAAAAAAATAAAATGAAAGTCTGACATTAAAAAAAAATCAAGCTACTGTTTAAACCACACTGCTTTTATTTATTTATTTTTTAATATTATGGCCGGCTCAGCCTGCCCTGGGGTTGGGGCTGGCACAGCATGTGGTGCCAGGGATCGAACCCCAGTCCCTGCCGTTGCCTAAGCTTGCCTAAGCAGGTGCTTTAGACCACTGAGCCATCTCACCGGCCCCACACTGCTTTTGGATTGTGCTTCAAACTTCTGTATTTATGTGTAAAATATCAAAGATTTTTTTTTTCAATTTTAATTTAGGACCATAAAACAAGCCATTAACCTTACTAGGAATTCAAAAAATTTTAACTAATCTTTTAAAATATCCCCATTATTGTAAATTTTAGGAAATATTTCTTTTTTATAACAAACTGTAGGGCCAGCGAGATGGTTCAGCAGTCTAAAGTGCTTGCTTAGGAAAGCTTAGGCAACCTCAGGGACCACAGTTCGATCCCTCACATCACAGGCTGTGCCAGCCCCACCCCCAGGGCAGGCTGAGCCAGCCATAAAAAAAAAAAAAACTATCTTTTTTTTTTTTTGGTCTTTTTGAGGCAAGGTCTTGCTATGCAGTTCAGGCTGGTCTTGAGCTCACTTTTTATAGGCCAGGCTAGTCTTGAACTCACGCCAATCCTCCTGCCTCAGCCTCCAAGTGCTGGGACTACAGTTGTGTGCCACCATGGCCAGGATGCAATCTGTATCTTTAGGATGGAAATAGCCTCCCAATCTGATCACCTTAAGGGGAAAGTGTAAAAACCCTTCTTCCAGTGAGCCTAGTAATGGAGAGAGAAACCATTCCATTTCCTGCTTTTCTGTGAAGTTCTATTCCTGGGGTAATGGCCCTTCACCATTGTAGCTGCCCTACCTGGAGGCCATCCACACTTGTACTTGAAAAGCCCTTTAAGATGTTTTTCCTTTAATTAATCAATTTTTATTTTTAACCCAATTATTTTTGTAATTTTAAATTTTTTATCAAAGAATGACCAATTGAACAATGTAAGAGTCTGGTGTGGCTCGAATAGTGTTTTGAGTGGATTAAATTACAACTTTAATTTCCCTGCTGTGTTAGTTAGTCTTCTGTCCTTCTGTCCTTCTTGTCCTTCTTTATTTAGCTCACGGTTACTGGAGGTTTCAGTCTGTACTCGGCTGGCTCCAAGGCAGATTTGCACATGGCAGTGGAACAGCAACAACAGCAACAGGCCAACGAGAGAGAGAGAGAGTCTGTCTCTCTGTCTCTCTGTCTCTCTTACAATACATTCAGGCTATCACCCCAAGCTGGGGAAGGTACACACACGCGTAATCCCAGCAGCACTAAAATCCATAATCCCAGCAGTACTAAAGCACATAATCCGGGTGAATCATGAGTTAGTCTCAAACTCTAGAAGTCCCCACCCATGACTGCATGAGGCTTTGGGGGACAACTAGACACAAACCATAACACCTGCATAATCAGCATCAATGACACAAAGCAGAAATCTGGAGGCCTTTTAAAATGAGACTGTTGTGGCTTAGCGGCCTAGCAAGATTCCCACTGTACCCTGAGGCAAGGTCCATAGACTCCAGGGGAAATAATTTGGGGCCCATTTCAGGAGTCAGCAGGAATCTGGAGAAGGAACTGAGGTCTAAGCCTCCACTGTGGATTGCTGCTCACCTAAGGTGAGAGACGCTTGTGCTGGTGGAGGGGAAACGCTCCCGTCACGTGGTGGGGCCCAGGCTGGTCCCAGTGGAAGTTTCCCTTCCAGACTGTGGATGAATAACCTGAGCAGCAGCTGCTGCCCGGGCCGCTCCCTGTACATACGCGGGGCCGATATCTGCACAGATCCGAGTCATCTCAGGCAGTCTAGCCTGCTGTTTGTGGGCTAGGAAATCTTCTTTCCACTGTTTATTTGCATTTTCAAACTACTAATTTGCTAGCTTCTGTGTCACTTATAGTCCTCTCACCAGCTTGCAGTAAACTGCAACAAAATCTTAGAAAGGTTCATCAGGGCCCTGCCTACTGGAAGCCCAGTTAAGGGACACCTCACCCTTAGAAGGAAGTTTCCTCCAGGCCCTACTTGCAGCTATCTTGGATTGTTGGTATGTTTGCAATGCAAAGGTCAGTGGATTATGCTAGCAAAGGCACCCCCCCCACACAAGTTAGCATAGCTTTTGTAATGGCTGAGTTGCCAGCCGCATTATGAGCTGCTTGTTCCATGCAATATTCGAAGAAATTTCCTTTTCAAAGAAAGTAATCTACGGGATTCAAACATATTTTAGCTATTCTTTTCCAATCATTTGGGACTGTAATGTGTTGTCCTAGCATTTCAGCTAAATTCAAGGTAAAGGGAGCAGTAGGGCCATAAGTAGCAAGTTTGTTTTAATTCTTTTAAGCTTTTAAAAGGTATAGCTTCATAAACATATACAACTTGTCCCAGATTATTAGGGACTTGAATTTAAGAAACAGGGTAGATCTGTTGAAAACCCTCGGAGACTGCCCTGCCTATCTGGCTTCTTTTAAGTGCCAGTTGTAAGGGAGATAAAGAAAATGGCTCCACCTCCTTTGAGGTGAAGTTCCGATCTGCGACTCGAGAGCCTTCTCTGCGCTGCCACAGCCTCTGCAGCCGCTGTGTGTGCCTGCTGTCGCTCTGGTTCTGACCGCTGGATGGTTCATGTTTGGCCTAGACTGTAAACATAGCCGCTGTCTTGAGCCTAACAGATTTGCGATGCCAGCACCAGGCATAGCAATGCCAAGGCCACAGCGTACCATAGTCATGACCCTTAGTACTAGGCGTGCAGGACTGTAGTCGGTGCCACCAGCCTCTGCGGCTGGATGGGGCAAACGGCTAGGCAGGGACTGGTGGGCAGCGTAAGACCAGCCCACGGGAGCCTCCCTGAGACCAGTGTGTGCCCCTCCCCCCAGCCACTTGCAGCCAACTGCTGGCAAGTTCAAAGAACTTTTTTCTTTTTTATGTAATTGAGCAAAGCTGGAGGGTTTAAACTCTGTGTGCTTGATCTACCCTCCTTGTCCTGCTTGGCCTTGATTTTAAAACAGTGCTCTGAGTCCTTTGTGGTGGTCTTAGAAAGTAGCACAAATACAGGCACCAAGAAAGCACCTAACGGTTCTGTACACATCTAGATGCATCTGTAAACATCTGCGGTTCTTGAAATTCTGTCCCATTTTTAACTCAATTTAGCTGCTTTCTTTTTGGCTTCTTCAAACCTGTTTCCCTTTTTATGTTTGTTTTTATCTTTTTGGCCCTCGTGAACCCATTTCTGGTCCCAAATTTTACGTCTAATGTGCCAATATGGATGCACACCTGTGCTGACTACTGCTGGCCGTAACCACTCCACTTCCCTCCCTCGTGCGTGCTCTTCGGAGGTGCTCCTGCCGCCCACACTCATCTCGTACCAGTCCCTGCTCAGGTGTGGGTTAGCTGGTGACTCGTCTGCCTGGTTGCCGAGATGACACCCACCCCCCCAGCAACAATATGGTGGGGGGGGGGTGACTAACAGCCAACATTAACCAGTCAGGATGCTTATTGCAGAGGGAGCTCGTTTGCTTTAGGCTCTGAGGCCTCGTCCCACCAATATACATTTGACCAGTTTTCTCGCTTCCATGGCTCCCAACAGCTACTTGGCACATGGTAAATGTCCAGCTGAACAAAGGACAGTGTCAGTGGGTGACTGAAGCACCAGCTTCCACGATGACCACTGATTGCATCGACCATGGCAGCGTGATGGACTAGCAGGTTAACGGAGAACGTTCTTTCCGCTGGTTATTCCAGTGATAGGCTTTAAATCTGAAATGACCCATTAGCTTCTGTGGATATCTGTATAATTTATTTAATTAATGCTTCTCATTTTGTGAGCCTTCATATATGCCTTTGTTTGGGAAAACAATGTGTGCAAATAGCCTGGCAAATATTGATAATTGTTGTTGATTTTCTTGACAGAATAGTCGCTTGAAGGCGGAACAGAATTGGCACATAAAGAACCTACTAAAGGAGCTGAGGGAAAAGAAGGCCGATGGGTTGCCAGTGGTGACAAGAGAGGATGTGGAAGAGGCAATGAAGGAAAAGTGGGAGTTTGAGAGAAACCAGGAAAAGAACTTGAGAGGTGATTTAGTAGCAGGAAACCGTCAGAGAGGGTGTATCATGCGTTTCTGAAATGCGTTCATGCTTTTGTCTTCCAGTGTTGTAAGTGCTGTTTATTTATTTCAAATGACATCAATCCCACTGCACCCACAGACACATGCAGGTCGTTGGACAGGAGAAGGAGGGAACAAAAGTGAGCAGAGGGAGTGCAGCCATAGGAGGAGGAGGAGCGGGACAGGAGTCAGAAACCAGCACAGACGAGGCCCACCCGATGCTCCTGTCAGGCACCACACCGCACTGCTCCTTGCACTGGGGCTTGTCCTTTGGGGAAGTTTGTCGTATAGTGGCCCCTTGGGCTTTAGCCTAGGTTCAGAGTCAGGAATGAGAAGGTTAGTATAACGGGAAAGCTTCCCCGCCAACATCTCTTAAGGGATCTAATTCCACAGTAGCTCACTTGAGAATTGCAAAATCTTACCTCAGCCAGATCCCAGTCAGAGTCCACATTGGGACAAGATCCCAGGGGATTCATGCACAGATCAAGGTTGAAGAAATAACTTGCAGCCCTGCTTCCAACTTTTACTCAGGACTCCTTCAGGTACGAGAATAGAAACCCAACTCGAAAGAGCCCAAGCAGAAAGGGGATGACTTCTTGTCTCGTTTAGTCAAACCACAGAAAGGGCAGAGTGCTGCTGACCTGCATCCGGGGCCTCCATTGTATCAGATCTCAGCTTTGTTCTTTCATCTGAGTGCATCTGCCTGTGTGTCTGTGTGTGTAAAAGGTAAGGGAAAATGGCCGTAAGAAAAAACAATGGCCACTGTGTCCTTCCCTCTTTATAACACCTCAGTGACATCTGCCGCCCTCCATCCAAGGGCTGATAAAGGCGCAGGGTTCAGCCTGGCCCTCTGCTCAGATGAGAGGACAGCTGTCCACCCGAGTTATAGAAGAGTTAGTCATGTTGACCTCGTGTATATCCTTGGCTTACAAAAGAAAAGCATGTGTGGGTCCTTTTAGACTCAAGCACTGAAGAACATGCCTCTCACCTTTCTGGAATGCTGCCTTCAGTAAACGCATGGAGAGCCAGCTCACTGAGGCCCCGTGCCAGTGGCTGGGTTTATGGAGGTGAATGGGATGTGCTCTTGCCCTATAGTAACGTCCAAGCAAGGTGGGGTGTGGCAGTGGGCCGAACACCCAGCGAGCTCCTTGGACTTGGCCTGGGAAGTGCTTCCTTCAGAAATACACTATTCAGTGATGTTATAGTTGGGCTTAAAGATAGTATAGTAGGACACTTGCCAGATACACCAGGAAACACCGAAAGGTTATGTGATTGAAATAGTATAGTAAGGAATGGGCGAAAGGGGCCAGGGATATAATTCAGTGGCATAGGCACCGGCCTGGCAAGTGCAAGGTCCTGTGTTTGAACCCTGGTACCACCAAAAGAGTGAAAAAAGCAATGGGAGTAACATTATGGCACATGCTGCCATTTCATACAAGGGAAGTCTAAACAAATAAACTTTAGATGACTGAACCACCATGTACTATAAAACATACTTACCAGGAACCTGAAAAGGAAGTAAGTGGAAATCACTTTGCCCAGAGGCATAATAGCCAGAAAAAAAAATGACAATTTACAAGTAAAGGATATATATGGTATAATGCCTTGTACCCTTATTAAGCTGTCACAGGAATAAACCTGCAAATTCCTAGGTAGGACATGGAGAAGACAGACGGACGGACAGACGGACAGACAGAATCACAACTCAGTGCCAGGCATGGTGGCGCACGCTTGTAATCCCAGCTCTGGGAGGCTGAGGCAGCCTCGAGGATCAGGGCGAGTTCCAGACCAGCCTGGGCTACAAAAGTGAGCGCAAGGCTCACTCAAGCTCAAGGCAAGGATTTAATTTACTTGAATTGTAAATTATAAAGGACAGATAAGCAATGACTTGAATAATTTAGGTTTGTAGAAATTGTATATATAAAATAATATTTATGTTAATGACATTTCAATAGCAGACATAACTTCATAAAAGCAGGTTACAGCAAGTCATGGCTCTAAGGACAGTGGAAATTAGGCAGTGTCTTAATTTTCTTTCCAACAGATATGCGCACAAAAATAAATAATGCTGAGAAACTGTTTCTTGAGAAGCTCGGTGAGAAGGAGTATTGGGAGGAGTACAAGACGGTGGGGAGTGAGCAGCATGCCAAGCTCATCACCTCCCTGCAAAATGACGTCAACAAGGTCATGGAGAATGCAGAGAAAATGTCAGGTCGGTTGCAGTAAAGCTAGCTCGGGCTCATAACATCTTCACAGGGCGTTGATTTGATGGAAGAGAAAAATGGACATGCCCAGAGCTGTTCATTCCTCTCTGCTGCAAATGGGGGTGAGGAGAGAGAGAGAGAGAGTTTGTTGAGGACCAGCATCAAAGGAAAAGCTGGTAGCAGCTTCGGGGACGGTCTGTCTCCAGCAAGCGCAGGCGAAATATCGATTGACGGGGGAAAGGTGGTCCTCCAAGAGACTGTAAGAAGCATTTCCCGGAGCAGGTGAGTCTCAAGGCCTCGCTAGCAGAGCGCGTACTGTGCTGGACGTACTGTACTTGTTCAGAGTCCTTTTATTACTGCTAGGTACCAGAAAAGTCATAGGATTTCCCATATATTTTATTGAGAAGCAATGACTGGCCACACCATATGCATGTTATGTTAAAGGGAAGAAAGAAAATAAGATGACTTGACCTTCCGTGGACTGTGTCTTTAGATCTCATCCTGCAGTGTGCATGGGAGGTCTGGAGGTGAAAGTGGAGGCCAGAGGCTCAGTGGTGGCCCTAGCAGTGGCTGCTCCCTGCCTTTATCACGTTGTCTGAGACCGCCTGTCTCGGGCGCCTCCCCTGGGCACCTCCACTTGGCGCCTCCACTTGGCCCTGTTCTCTGCTTGCTTCTCACAGCTGATCCTTTTAGTATTCTCTGGTTTAGACCCTGAAGACAAGTGGGTCTCCTTTCCTACTACACCAAGGGTGTCTGCCCAAGCCTCCCGTGGGGCCTGCACAGCCCCAGAACAGATGTCTGGGTCAGCTGTTCATCCCCACTGTCCTCGATAGCCACATTGGAGCCCCAGGTCGGGAGAAGAAAGCACCAGTGTAGCTTAGCGAGCAGGGAAGCACTGGGTGTAGAGAGGGGGCTGACGCGGCCCCACGAGGCTGGCTGTCCTGAAGGAGAGATCGGGCCCGGACGGCGCATGCTTAGGAGCAGTGCGCACTACCAGAGGCACAGGACAGAGATCCTGAAAGCTGCTTTGGACCCTAAGAGTGCTTACCAAAAAAGCAGCATTACTCCTATGAGTCTTAATTCCTCAGTCTATAAAATAAGAGCCCTCGATTGCTCTCCAGAGACTTAGGTTTCTGGCAGCCACTTTTCTGGGTTCTCCTCCTGTTCTGTCGGAGGATTGGGCCCACACATCTTCTGCCCCATAGCCTAAGGTCCCCAAAATTCTGCTTCGGCTATCTTGGTCTATGAAGAATTTTCCCCACTGAAACCCTGTCCTAAATGGAAATTCAGTTCTGCAGCATTCTTTGTACATTTTTATTTAGTTAAGCAGTGAGTTAAATAGGGTTCTATGGACCTATCTAGAATTCTAGTAACCACGATCTTCAATATTATTTGTATTGGAAACTACGTCTTGATTTCCAGGTAATTGTCTCATATATGTTATAAATAGAATACAACTGAGTGGATATAGAACATTGATGTTATAATAAAACCACAACCAACTTTACTAATTGGCAGATTAAGTCACTGAGGTGGGACAGTCGCTTCATGGTTCACACTTCCAACTACAACACCCTGTCTACTCAAATGTCTCAGAAAAGCCTTTTCTTAGCACCTTATCTGAAAAGGACTTTTAGTTTCCTTCATCACACACATCACCAACTGAAAAATTGTTTTCTTATTTAGGATGTGCTTCCTTCATAAGAATATATATACCATAAGCATAAAGATTTAGATTTTTGCCTCAGTTAGAATCTCTTTGGTAATGTCTGATGTACAGAAAGAGCTCAGTAATTGTTTTAAAAACTAATAAACTGAGGTCCTTTTACTCAGCTTTAAAACAGTCTTAATGTCATGTGCCTCAATTTCTTTAAAGAAAAGTCTATGATTATATGCTTTCAAGCAGCTTTTGAGGTCTAAACTTTGTAACCTTTCCTCTCATTGACAACTTTTACAAGCATAAGAAAACATGGGGCAGGTGGAGAGCTCCGTCTTTGTCTCTGCCCTCCTTTGTTGCTGGGGGCCCAGTGTGAGCTCCCGGTGGCCCCTCTGTGCCTGTGTTCCTCTCCTCTTCCTGTCTGTCCCACCCTAGGAAGTGCATGACTGTTGGGAACCCAGTTAGATGAAGTCAGGTGTACAGGACGCTACTCAAGCAGATAGTGAAATCTTCTTTATTATCTCTGTTGTGGATTCATGAATTGTGGAGGTACAGAATAAGGGGCCCCATAAGTATAGAGTGTTTAAAATTGTCTCTTTGGAGAGGCCATCCTTTGAAAGTACAAGGAGATCTTAGACTCACAGCAAATTTTTGGGTAAACTATTGGGTATTTCTTCTAACTATAGGACATGGATGCTTCAGTAAAAATATACTCTGAGGATTCAAAGGAAAAAGTGGGTAGAAAGAGAGGCAAGGATTATAGAAAGTGAAACTTGCTAATGTCAGTGTTGCTGAGGATCAAGCTTGTTAAAACTTCTGATTTTCTCTTTGAAGAACAGTATAAAATCACTCTGGAAGATACTAGAAAGAGAATCATCAGAGACACTTTGCTGGAGCTGGACGAAAAGAAGGAATGGGCCACACAGGTATATTTCAGACAGGACTGGGCACAGCCAGGGTGGCATGGCTGTAGACGATGTATTTCAATTTTCTTAAAACTTCCCTTTTAATTTTACAAAAAATAATGTATTTGAGCATAGTGATGCATGCCTCTCATCACAGTGTTCAGGAGGCTGAGGCAGAAGGATCACAAATATAAGCCCAGCCTGGGCAATTTAGTGATTTAACAAGTCCGTGGCTCAAAATTTTAAAGGTAGGGGAGGAGCTGAGGGTGCAGCTGAGTATGAAAGCTTTGGGTTCAGTGCCCAGCTCACACAAGATTGATTGGTTGATTTTATTTGTTTGTTTATTTATTTATTTTTGAGACAGGGTCTTGCTATGCAGTTTTGGCTGGCCTGGAGCTCACTTTTGTAGCCCAGGCTGGTCTCGAACTTGCACCTATTCTCCTGTCTCAGCCTCCCAAGTGCTGTGATTACAGGCATGCACCACCACGCCTGGCTTCCAGCCTCATCTTGAATTCCCAAGGATCCTGCTGCCTCAGGCTCCTGAGTGCTGGGATTGTAAGCATGTGCCCCAGCATAGTGTGTTATAGTGGCCAAGAATTTGGGTCCCAAATTAGACAATTTGAGTTTAAATTTCAGTTCTTCCTCTGACGATCTGCATAAAAAAGTTCATCACTTAATTTTACTGAGCTTATGTTGCTTGTTTGCTTGCTTGTGTACTTTCATGTTTTCTTTCTTTCTTTCTTTCTTT
>PVKN010020661.1:0-15850 GCA_004027915.1 Capromys pilorides
TCTCTCTCTCTCTCTCTCTCTCTCTCTCTCTCTCTCTCTCTCTCTCTCTCTCTCTCTCTCTCTCCCCCTACCTCTATTCTCTTTAAAAATTAAAAAAGAAATTGGGGCACAACTCTTACTCCCCATGTTCACTTGGTCACAGGATCGAGGTGTTCACCTCCCAAAGACCTTCTGAAGGTGATGAATTTGACCAAAGACCTCCATCACCACTCTCTGCCATTCAGCTGTCATCACTCAGTTGAAGTTCTTAACAGTGTGCTGAATATTCCACGTTGGCCCTAACTGGTTCTCAACACTACACTCAGTGTGCTGTTCTTCCAATCAAAAACTGACCACGGGGGCTGGGGCGATAGCTCCGTGGCACAAGTGCCTGCCTGGCAAGTGCAAGATTGTGAGTTTGAACCCTGGTCCTGCCAAAAAAAACAACAAAACAAAACAAAACAAAACAAAACAAACCCAAACAAACAAACAAACAAAAAAATCAACTGACCATGCCATTTGTCCCCTGGAAAGATGCCACTGGTTTCCCATCAACTCCAAAAAGATAAACCCTTTCATCTTGCCTCCGCTACTCATTCCAGTTCTTTGCACTCAAAATACTTAAATTATTTATTTGTTTATATTCTTTGTCTTTTAAAACAATCATTCATTCATTCACTTATGTGTTCACTACAGGGTCTTTGTACATAGCTCAGACTCATAGTAATCCTCCTATCGCAGCCTCCCCAGTGTTGGGATTACAGTCCTGCACCACCGTGTTCAGCTTCAGTGGCTAGCATGGTTCATGGTACTGGGGATAGAATCCAGTTCCTTGCACTTGCCAGGCAGGCACTTAGACGGCCAAGCTATCTCCCAATCCTTGTTTACATTCTTGAACATGAATATTTCCTTGAGCCTCTGGGCCTCTGTACCTGCCTGAAATGTCGAAACTTCCCTTTTTATGAAGGTAGTGGCTAGAAAACTTTAGCCCAAATGTCATCTCTTGAGGGTGGGCTTTACTGGTGGTCCATACACAGCAGCCTCATGATTCCCCTATGCTGCCTATCTGAAGGTCTAACCCCAAGCTTATTTCATTTAACCATCCAAAAGTGCACTAAGTACTATGATTATTTGACTAGTCTCTCTTTCTCCCATTGATAGTAAACTCCACAGGACTAGGTCAGATTTCCTTTGCGCCTGATACTATACACAGCAGCTAGGACAGTGCTCCAACTGTAAAGTCTTTAATGAATATTTGCCTGTATCAGTGGGTAGGCAGATAAATGACATATCTAGTAGTACAAAATACAAAGCACATATTCTATTTCTTTCCACAGTGAAGAGATGGCTGTCTGAATGTGACTTTACAAAAACTCAAATTTTACCTTCCCATAATATGATAAAGGAGACCAACCTTAAATAATTGCATTCCATTTGTAGACAGAAATGAATGTAATCTTTATGCCTTAAACATATCTTTATATTTTGCTTTATTTTATTTTATTTTATTTGGTACTGGGGATTGAACTCAGGACTTTACACGTGCTAGGAAGGCACTTAAGCTGCAGAGCTATCTCCCAGGCCCACCTTATTTTAATAAAAACAAGCACTGTTATAGGTTTAATAGTATTCTCTAAAAATGTGATGCTCTGACCCCTGATATCCACGAATGTGACCCTATTCTGAAATAGGGTTATTGCAAATATAGTATATTATGGCAGACATTATTCAACACAGCTATTTTTTTTATAAAAGGGAGACATTTCTATGTAGAGACAGAGAGATACACAGAGAGAATGCTATGTGATTACAAAAATAAAGATTGGGTGGTGTGCCTATAGACCAAGATTACCAATAGCCCTCCCCCTCCCCACACACACCAAGGAAAAGTATGGGGCAGACTACCTCTCACTGTCCCTAAAGGAGTGTTGTAGGAACTAAATTCCTCCCATTCAGGTTTCTATAACAAAATATCATAAGGTAACTTATAAATTGTAGAAATAGAGGATTCACATCCATTATCACATTGAAGGTCAGAGACTAAATGTGTAAATTTTGGTGAAACAGAAATCTTTAGTTGACAGTGAAGGATCAACTCCATGGACAATGGGTCTTGAGTTTCCAGCCATTGAACTGTGAAATTGTTCATTTTTGTAGTGTAATTCACTGTATTTTGGGAGCGTTGCTTTACCAGATTGACAAAACAGTGTTTCAATTAAAACACTGAAAAGAATTTTTATCTCAATTTTTTATTTGGAGAGAACCAAAGAGCTCTCAGGACAAGAACATAGGACAGTGCATAGCAAATCTGTTAAATTTCTATGAAAAGAATTATTCTCAAGTTAATAACATAAAACATGCCTACATATTTTATGAAAAATGAATCAAAACAAAACAGAGGCAACTATACTCTCAGAAAAGCCTATAATTTGAAGGAAATGCACTTAAATATAACTCCATAAACTTCTCCTAATTACATGCCCCACAATTCCCAGTTTGCCAAGAAAAATAGACATAATTTAAACTCAGTACTAATGTCCAACATTATGCATTATTTTCTTGATTACACCCTAAGGGTTAAGCGAAAACCAAGTTCTTTGCTTAGACAAATGATTGCTTCATGTATTCATTGGGCAAATATGAGAGCAGTTGCTGATGTAGTCAGCATTCTACATACTTTATAGATACTGAGGAGATAAAGGAGATGTTGTTTCTCATTTTCTCATTGTAAGGGCCCACATTTTTTAACAAGCTTAATAATTGTTATAGGAACAGAATTTAAGTTTGCTGTAGTATGCATATTTTCTTGGTTACACTTGATTATGAAAACCAGAGTTGTTTAGCATGCATGGCCATTTTACAGATGTCTCAGAAGACAGTGGAAGAAGAAACTAAAATGGCTATGGGGTTGGGGAGAAAATGGCTAGAATTCAAAAAGGCAGTGACAGAAACAGGCTGGATGTTTGTACCTCTCCCAAAATTTGTATTTTGAAAACTAATCCCAGTGCAGTTGCCTTGGGTTCTTTAAGAGATGATTCATCTGGTCAGGAGGCTGTGTCTTGCAGGAGAGGCCTTGTGTGTGCCTGCCTGCCCTTCCCACCATGAGAGAATGGGGCTGGAGCTGCCATCTTGGAAGCACACAGTGGGCCCTCACCGGACATGGCTTCTGTCTGTGTCTTTGTCTTGAGATTCCAAGCTTTCAAAATTGTAACAAATGTATGTTGTTTCTATGAAGTGTGACTGAAATATATATTAAAGGATTAAAATTTTAAAAATGATTACAATAGAATACACAGTGCTACGGATGCCTCTTAAAACACTTCCCTTTGCTTTGGACTCAGTGGATCTACCGCTTTTCCAACTTTTGCCGGCAGTACTAGAAGTCCTCCCATGTGAATGTCTTCAAGAGGTGGGACCGAAACAATGGTGCATGCTGTTGTTGCTCATTGCCATCCAGTGGAAAGACCAGCTTATAAAAATAGGTCCTTGGACCAGCCAGATAGCTCAGTGGACTAAAGCGCCTGCTTAGACAAATGCAGGGAATGGGGTTTGATCCCCTCAGGCTGTGCTGGGTGCTGAGACTGCAATTGAGACTGGATGTGGTGGCACACACCTATAATCCCAGTGCTTGGGAGGCTAAAAACAGGAGGATCACTATGAGTCCAATCTGTGTGGTGAGGCCCTGTAGACCCAGTAGTTAAATACATAGAAAATAAAAGAAAACAAAAGCAGGTCCTCATTCACCTTATTGACTGGATCTGGCACAGTGTAACTCGTGGCTCTTCCACTATGTCAAAATGGTCATGAAAAGTAAGTGTTTTGAATGCATTCAGGACACCTGGGCAGCCAGAATGGTGCAACAGAAGACATCCACAAAAGAGGTCCCTAAAGCTCCTTCTGATAGCTGCTGGAATGATGGCAAAAGCATGCTTAGACCAGAATATTTTGAGGGGGATTAATGCCAATGTTCTTTTCACTGCAATTGTTTTTTTTTAAAATCTAACCATATTTTGATTACACATCATGAGTCATTCTGAAATACAGAATTAAAATAGTTTGTTATAACATCCTGAATAGACTAAGACAGAGCAAGTTATAAGTACAAGGCTTTAGTTACAATATGGGGTTTCTAAATTTTCGGTTGCGGATTTATGTTCTGCTTTTGCATCTTCTTCATCTTTGCAAAAATATTTGAACCCAGAAGTTATCGGAATTCACTGATTCCACTCTTTTAAAATATACTTCCAAAATTTTTGAGGCAATGCATTTTCATCTCGAGCTCATTTTCCAGCTGGACTAGGTGTGCCTATTCTTCCACCTGGGTTTTGGATGTGTGCTAGTACAAAATCCAAAGCCTGATCCAAGGTACTGACAACCATCATAATGATGTCAATTCCAGTGGCAGATTCTCCACTGGAAGAGAGATCAGCTGCTAAGCCTCTAAGGGTCCTGTTTCCCATATGAGTTAATCTCATCTCTTAGCTCTGAATAGAATAGAAGCCATTCTATTAGCAGCTCTCCTTTTCAAAGCAATGTGTTAAGAATAAATTCGGGAGTCACAGGACAGAGCTCTCATGGACACTGTCCAGCTGGAGGTTGTGTACACAAATAATTTCACCAACACCTAAAATTGTTTGGTGTTGCCCAGACTCCACCAGTGCTGCTGGGAGCCTAGTCATGTTCACTGTCTTCATTGCCACTGAGAAAGCTGGAGATAGGTCCAGGCTCCACCTGTAACTGTAAACAATCCGTGCATCAGGGAAGTTGGGTGATTTACTTAGCATTACCACAAGCAAAAGCGATGCATCTGAGACTCAAACCCAAATCTACTTAGCCCATTTCCTTCCTAGAATAGCTAACATAATTTAATTAAGTAAACTGAATGTCAGCAGCTCTGGAAAAAATCCAAAGAGCTCCTTAATGTGAGAAAGTGATCTAAAGAAGGAAAACAGCAGCACTATCATAAAAAATTTTATATTTTCCGTTATTTTCATTTTTGATGGCTTAGCAACAGAAAAGAGTCATAAGTCGGCAGTGGTCACTGAAGCACAGAGGCCCTTGCTGAATTTGGCATTCTGAAACATATTTATTCTATCACAGAGCCTGAGTGTATCTGTCCAGAAGAATAAATTTCTTTAGGTTAAACATACAGAAAATAATTCCTTCTTCTACAGACCCTGGGAAATGACCATTGCTTTGTAAATGGCATTCCTCCTTCCTGTCTTTCACGCTTAATGAACAAACACACACGTAGATAACCTATCCTGGGAGTCATAGCTCAAAGCTTTGTTATTTAGCATCCCTTCCCTGGATTCTTCTCTATCCTGAACTTCCGAGCCCTACTTGTTTGCCTGAAGAAGAGGACAACAGAACGCAAAGCAGGCATTTGCAGTGAGATGGACAGGTGCTCTGTATGGCGACTTGAGGCAAATTCACCCTGAATCATTCACTTGCTGGCAGAAGCAGTGAAAGTATTTCCATGCATCTTATGTCGTGCTTCTGGATGCCTTTTCAATAATTCAAACTGCAACCAGTAATTACTCTTAAGGTCCAACAGATAGGAAACTTTATTTCCAAATAAATTATATTTATATTTTCAGTGGCTAGATAGAGCTTTACATTGGTGTAGATATCAGCTTTGGAAACACTAAAAATATTAAAGCCTGGTAATATTTCAATCATTCCCATTGCTTTTTCTTAAAAAAAAAATCAAGTGTGTATATATTAATTAATTTTATATGGCAAAACAGCTGCTGCCAGGGGTGCCACAGTGCCTGGCAAATGATTTCTGTCTTCATTTCTGAACACTCAGGACCAATACTAAGCTAGGAAAGGCAATTTTGCAGGCTGACATTTTGCTTCTTCGGAAATGCTGTGTTCTGCTGGTCCTGTCCCTCGAAGCAGCCTGGAGATTAGCTGTCTGTATTCTTCCTCATCCTCTAGCACTTTGGCTTACAAATACTCAGTGACAAATAATTGTTCATGCCAATGATCCCTGAAAACCATGCCTAAGAATTACACAAGATAGACGGAAGTATGATTTTTGTGGCATAGGTGATAGGGAAAGGTAGCTAAAAGTAAACATCTCTACCAAGTCTTGCACGCTGCATTATAATGCACTTGTGAAAGGGAAAGAGTTTATGCTTCTAGCAGACCTCAGATTTCTCAGAAGCTAAGAGTGATGCTTTTCAGTTCATGGTAAGAATTTCTATATAAGGACACTAGTTGAAAAATACAGATTTCTGGTCAAGTCTTGGAAACTTGCAGGAGATAAATTTCAAGGCCCTCTTGCAGAGATATGCTTTTTGAATCGAGCTAGTCTGCTAAAATATTTTTTAGCATGTTCTTAGCATTTCTTGCTGCTGTGTTCTTTTTAAGCCAAGGTCTCATGTTGCAGTTCAGGTTGGCCTTGACCTCACTATGTAGGCCAGGCTGGCCTCCAATGCACAGTGATCCTCTTGCCTCCTCCTCCTCCATGCTGGGATTGCAGGCGTGAACTACCACACCCACTTCTTATCACGTTTTAGTTAAGTAGATCATTCTCCTTGAATCTGGCAAAATTTAAATGCATATTTTAAAGTCAGGAAACATTGAGTGAGGCTTGGAGCCCGCATTCAGTTATTGAACAGTTTTTACCAAAGCACCTGTAGTCTAACTGGGGAATTGTTGAGACAAATTACTTGGAAAAAAAAAAATGAGACTATGGCAATCATAACATAAGGTATAAGCTATCAGGAAAAATAGAAGGAATTATTGTTTATTTTAGTCCTTTTATTCATAGGAACAGAAGGTTTCTTCCTAGTGAAAGTTGCTCCCACAGTTTTGTGCTCAAATGTATAAACATGTACAGCCAGCATGAAATTTACTATGGATACAAATTGTATAGCATTCACATAGTATTCACTTATTTCTTCCCAAACCTCATGTTCACTTAAATTTTATTTTTCTCTTACCTCTTAGCTCCAATATTTATTAGTGGATGAGCTTTGCTGAACCAACACAACCAGCTGCCCCAGTATGCACAGAGACTGGGAAATTATTATGGCTACAAGCTGAGCTTTCCCTACCAAATAGTTTATTCACTGTTATCTAGAGGCTGCATCTTTTTTTTTAATGATTGGGCTATTTTTACAAGAAAGAAAATGGTTGCATAATGCATGCATGACAGAAAAAAATGAATAATCAAATATATTTACTAGCCTTTTAAAAAATCTTATTTTTGTCAATGTCTTTGATTGTGAGAGTTGGTGAAACAGACACCTATAAGAAGTTTAATTTAAATGAACAGGTGATGCTTAATAGGTTCTTAAAAATTCAGAATAGGCATGGGAGGTGTATCTTAAGTTTTTGTCCTGTTGGCACACAAGGGCACTCTACTGAAAGATTTCTCCTCTCCACACTGAAAGGTCGGTCTATGGGATTATTGCAGTAGGGAAATCCTCATACACGTGGTGAAAGAAATAATATTTGCTACTTTGGGGATCATTTGCAATCAAAAATTAATTCTATCAGGAGACCAGGCAGCTCCGATGTCACTGTGGGCTCAATCCGTGGGCCAGTTTTATCATTGATTTTTTTTTCTAACAGGGCCTTGCTATGCAGCTCTGACTCATAGTGATCCTCCTGTTTCCTGCCTCTTAAGTGCTGGGATTACAGGTGTGTGCCACTGCGCCCGATTTCATCGCCTGTCTCAACATGCCCGAGAATGGAGTCCGTGAGGAAGGCGGGCCTAGAGAATCGAACCCTGGCCCCTGAGCTTCCCTAAGCAAGCACTTAGTCCACTGAGCTATACTGCCAGCCCTATATGATTGATTTCCCACAAATTATAGTTGCACACACAGAGACAATACTGTTTCAGCATGGAATAAACAGTAAGCTCTCACTGCTGAGTATAAATCCTGAGGAAACATTGTTCACTCATTGACTATTATTGCCTTTCCTCAGCCAGATTTCTTGAGTACCTGAAGCACGTGAAAAATATAATATGATGACAGAAGAGGAGTTTCAGTATTTATGTTGCTATTAAACAAATAACCTATCTCCTTTGTTCCAAACTGTGATTACCACATTAGAAAAATATAATGGCACCCAAGTTTCATTTTAGAAAAGAACCATAATCAGAAAGTTACCACATGATCAAGCACTAAATTGTAGACAAGTTTGTGTACAGAATGGGAACTTTATGCTGAAACATGACTCAGAAAAAAGCATTTGTGAAGTTCCTATTCTGATCACATTTCGTTTGTTCTTTCTTTTATGTATTGGGTGCAGGATCTCACTTTGCAGCTTGGACTCATAGTGATCCTCCTGTTTCCAACCTTCTCAGCACTGGTATTGCAGACATGTACTACCATGCCTGGACTTGGTCACTGGCTCATTGTATGCAGGGGCAGGGCTGGTGCAGCACATGGTGCCGGGGATTGAACCTTGGTCTCTGTGCTTGCCTAAGCAGGTGCTTTGTCCACTGAGCTAACTCACTTGCCAAAGGCTCAGGTTTCTTAGAAATATCTAATTGCATGCAATTAGAAAGAACAAATGGAAACAAGGGAAGAATAAGTCATAGGAATTAGAGGAGAAAGAAAAACTAGTGTACATATAAAGAAACTCTATAACAGAAGAGGGAATGCATTCATAAATACATGAAAGATACAGCACAAGGAAGATGTGTTATTTAAAACACTTTATGTAGAACAAAGTGTGCTCTCAGGAAATTACAGGAAGTAATGAAAATATCAAAACATAATTATAGCTATAAGAAAATGCTGGTTATATGCTAGCCATACACAGCTGGTTATACAGCTGGCCATGTGCTGATGACAGGCTTAAAATTCCTACTTTCTTTTTGATTTAAGGCATAAAAACACCTTATAGTATGAAAAGAATTATTAGGGGCATCTTAGTAGGCTGCTATACATTTTCAGCACCATCATCTTTGTTGTTACCTAGTAAACCTATGGAAGGGAGCTGGAGAAGAGGAGGAGCTGAGCTTGGCACACAAGATGTTTCCCTCCAGGGATGCCCCTGGCAGGGAAGCTGAGTCTGGTCCTGGAGAAAGGGTGCTCCGCATGATGGATGAGGGCCTATGGAAGGGTCCCAGGATGATGGTGCTCAGAGCCATTTCACAGGGCACCATTTATATGTGTACACTGGGGCAACTCTAAAAAATCTACAGAGGCCAACCGACAAGCTTTGGCCAGTTCCAATTGTTCTTTACACAGCCACCTTTCATTTTCTGTGTAAAGGATGGGACAATTTTACTGTTCCCTTCTTGGGACACATTCCCATTGAAAAATAATGTGCTACCCTTAAAGAGCTATGTGGGGCTTGTGTTTTCAATAGGATGTTGTTTAGATCTGAAGCATGCAAGTTTTTCTCTTCCTCCATAAATTCCCAATAGCATAGAAAAAAGAATGTATTTGGACTCAACATGTTAACTTCTAACCTATACCAACAATTTCAGCATTCATACTTAGGGCCAGTACAGAATTTCTCTTCACTTGAGAAGTTTAAAGACTGAAGGAATCAAATAAAATTTCAAACATGCCCTGTCTTTTTTCTTCAGGGCATGTACTTATTCAAGTAAGACCTTTCATAAAAAAAAAGGAATAAAAGATATCTTTTGAAAGGAATAATGTATGCATCAATACAAAGGGAAAACTCCACAGATAAAACTATTAGAAACAAAACATGATTGAAAGTGACTCATAAAAGAAATAAGAAAAATGCTTTAAGAAGGAAGAAAAATCAAGAATAAAATGAAATAAAACCATTGCTTAGATGTTAATATGAAAAGGAAAAGAAGGCAGTTATGGACAGATATGTGTTACCTGATCCTGCAATTGAGAAATTTAGCAAATTTTTGGTGTCTAATCTCATTAATTCCAAAATTTCAAGTAGCAATGTTTATTGCAGTAAGTAGCAATAATTTGATATGAGATGTTTGAAGTATCTCTCCAAATGTTTTCTCTCTTTTACATAGCATTTATGGACATTTCCACAGTCAGATAAAAATTGAGGGCCTCAAGGTCTTTCAAAGACAGCTAAGGCATTGATCTTTTTGCTTCAAAGGGCAGCTGCCAGGAATGGAATTTACCTTAGTGCAGAATTTCTCCTTGATAAGCAGGCTAGGAGTTGGAGCAAATTGTGGGGTCTTTGGATTTGCATCCCCCATGGATATCAGTCTCACTGGCCTTCAGACTTATACCTCATCCCATTTCCAAGGTAAGGAAGGAGCCAACCATTTGCATATGGTAGATATCACATATATATTACAGAAAATAATGGCACAGATCTTTGTACTTGTAGAATGGATGAATCTTCACATGAGAAAAGCCTTTGGAGGCCAAAAGTTTGAAATTGCTATCCAAATAGGATATCTTCTGCATTTGTGGGTAGTATCTGGAACATTTTTTAGTGTGTTTCAACACATTTTTAACATTTTGACTAAAGAACACTTCCAAGGGTAACAAGTCTAATGATTCTTGCATTGAATCAGAAGCTTAATTCCCTGGGGTATTTGGTTATAGAGTTTAGTTCTGCATGTGGAAAAATACAAAGTAAATCAATATCCTCATCTTAATTTCAGCTCTTTCAAAATCCTGACAACAGCTTTATATTTCTCTAAGCCTTTACTCTTCAATTCTGCAAGCAGAGAATTTAGTGAAAATGGCCAAACTACCCAAACTGCTATGCAGCTTTAATGCTATCCCAACCAAAACACCATTACCTCAAAATACCTCCTAGGCCTAGAGAAAATATTCCTAAAGTTCATTTGGGGCCAGAAGGGACCTGCAGTAGCAAAAGCAGTTCTGGGCAACAAAGGCAAGTCAGGGAGCACCCGCAATACCACACCTAAAATTATACTACAAAGCTACTGCGATAAAATCAACATGGCAAAAACAGCAGACCTGAGGATCAGTGGAACAAAATAGAAGATAAAGATAAAGATGCATCCTCAAGCCGCCTCATCTTTGACAAAGCAGCCAAACATTATCACTGGAAGAAAGATAGTCTCTTTAATAAATATGCTGGAAAAATTTGGCTTTCCATGTGCAGAAGATTAAATCTAGACTCATATATCATTGTGCACTAAAGACAAAATGGATCAAAGATCTAAATATTAAAATAGAAACATTAAATTTACTGGAAGAGAAAATAGGCAGAAATCCTGAAGACATAAGTGTAGGCAGAGACTTCATGAATAAAACCCTGACCACAAGGGAAATAACACAAGGAATGAACAAATGGGATTGCACCTTATTAAAATGCTTATGCAAAATACAAGAAATCTCCAGTGGAGTGAAGAGACAACCTACAGAGAGGGAAAAATTACAGCTATCTGTCTTACAGATAAAGAACTTATATTGAGAACCTATAAAGAACTGAAAAACATCAGACACCCAAGTTCAAAGACCCAGTCCAAAAATGGGTATCTTAGATGAATACACATTTCTTAGATGAAGAAATATAAATGGTAAATAAATACATGAAAAACTGTTTAACATCATTGGTACAGAGATTCAAATTAAAACAACACTGAGATTCCATCTCACTCCAGCAAGTATGGTTATTATCAAATAACCAATAATAAATGCAGGAGGGACTGTGGAAAAAACAAACCCTTCCCCACTGCTGGTGGGAGTGTAGACTGGTACAACCACTATGGATATCAGTGTGGAGATTCCTTAAGAAACTTGGATTAAAGATTTCATTTGAGCCAGCTATTCCCCTTTTGGATCTCTTTCTAGAAAAATTAAAACCATCACACCACAGCAACATATATACACTCATGTTTACAACAGCACAGTTTATCATAGCTTAATCTTGGAAACAACCTAGATGCCCACCAGTTGAGGAATGGATAAAAAAAAGATACACTTTTTATTTAATGGAATACTACTTAGCTGCAAAGAAGGGCAAACTTTAGGCTTTTATAGGTAAATGGATATAATTTGAGACCATACTGATATGTAAAATAGATAAAACCTATATGTATAAACATCATATTGTCTTACTAATAAGAGAAATTGAATAAGAAAATAGGATCTGAAACATACAACAAACATTGTGAACTGGGAAAAAAAATCTGTGAATGAAAAGACAAATTGTGATGGGGAAAAGAGAAAAGAAGAATGAGAAAAAGAAAAAAAATATATATATACAAGATATTTAAGATAGTTTTCCAGATAGCCTCTCTTGGTCGCTTGAAATTAATGCTTTGCGCCATTATTGCTTAGACAAAAACTGGTGCTTGTTATATTCTGTTTAGCTAATAGGAGGATAATAAGATGTGACGTATCAACTATAACGGTCCTACCGAACTGAAATTTGAAATGTGTCACCTACTGGAACAACTAATATATCAGCTATTATAACTGTTGCATGTTTATCTTCATTTCTCTATAAAATTAAAAAATATCCTGAAATACATGACCTGGAAATTGACAATGGATAAGGCCATAGATATATTCTAACAGTGCTGAGTCTGGGGGGACTGAGATTGCTTCTGTTTCTTGCCTTTTTGAGACAAGGTCTCACCCTCACAGTTCAGGTTGGTCTTGAGGTCACTTAGTAGGCCAGGCCAGTCTTGAACTCACAATGGTTCTCCTGCCTCAGCCTCCGAGGGCTGGGATCATGGGTGTTGCCATCACACCCAGCTCTTGAGATTGATTTGATTTAGAAAATTTTCTTCTATTGATTCAGCCTGAGCTTTTTGAGCAGCTGTGTCTTACAGTAGAATCAGAACTTTTTAAATGTGTCCAGGAAACAGGACTTTGAACAGCAGTGAGACTTTTGGAACACAACAAAATTGTGAGTAGCATTCCTTCCATCTTTGAATGAGGACCAATTATACCAGCAGAAAAAAAAAATGCCTATATTAAGTGTATTTATCCTGGTACATCTCTAAAGGAGAGAATTACTTCTAGAGATTTACTGTCCAGTTTCTCTAGTACTATTTTTTCCCTTTCTCACCTCTTTATATGGATAAGAAAAATTTATTGGCAAAACATATATAACTGTAGGGGAAAAATCAATTAAATGCCCCTAGAAGGACTGAAAAACGATCACCACCATTAACTTTTAATAGCAAAACCCCTGGCAAAGCGTTTGGAAGAACAGAGTTTCAAGAAAATATTATTTGCAGACCCCTGACTCTATTGATCTTGTATTACATGGGGTGGAACACGGGTTAGCACTCTAAGCAGAGAATGTTATGAACTGCAGTCTGATTTTGAATTTAATTCAACTTGCTATTAACTTGTATCTTTTGCGAAGTCACCCAGCTCTCTAGCTTCTCTCTCTTTTTCTTTGAAATAGGGAGCTTCGATGATTTAAAAAGTACATTTGTATATTAGTTTGTGCCACATGCCATAGAAAGATGCTACATTTTAGGTGTCTTTAATAATAAAACATGGTTTCTTAATATCGAGGGGCTGAGAAGTGTAAGATTGAGGTTCCAGGTGAGGGTTCTCGTCCCTAAAGGTGGCCATGTTCTCACTGGGTACCTCCACGGAAGACTGAGTGTGCTGTTGGTAGTGTGCCTATCTCTAATGAGGGCACTAATTGCACTGGATCAGGGTCCCACCCTTATGACCTCATTTTAACCATAAGCACCTCTACAAAGGTCATATTCCCAAACAGTACTCTGTGTGCTGAGCTTCAAAATAGGAACTTTGGAGGAAACACAAGTCCTCATCCCTTTCCATCACCATATGCTATTGTTTCAATCTTTTCAAGCTATGCATCTGTTTTTAAAATAAAAAATGTTTACCATAATAAGAGACACATTGCCATTAATATACCTCAGAGCACCCCCTTGCTATGTTAGGCTGTATTTAAAAATTAAACTGCACGTAATCATTCCTCTCCCATTCTACTTGCAAAATATTGGATCGAAAGGAAAGTTTTTTTCTATAGCTATCATTCCCAATTGACTGTGTGATTGTCTGCTCTTCATCAGATCCTGCACGAGGTTTGAGAAAATCATTATTAAAGTGGAAAACTCAGCGAGAGTCATTTTCCATATTGAACTTAGTCTCTACTGAGGAAAGTGTATAAGCATAAAACACATTAAACTAGACAACGTGAATTATTATGAGACCAAAGTAAAGCAGAACGGGGGTTATTAAATATCAAGGTTGGGCAGTTGACATTTAAAGTGGTGATGGAAGAGAGAGAGCAGCCATGCATATGTTGAAGAGGAAAATGTCCGAGCAGAAAAAATAAGCTTCAAAGCTCACACAGAAGGATTGACATCCAGGAGACGTGAGGAGGTCTGTATAACAGAGATGGAGAAAACAGAGAGTAGGAGCTGAAGTTCATGGACGGCGGGAGCCCTATTATTCAGATCTGGCTGATCTTAAAGAATATGTTTTAAACGTCCAAGTGTGATTGGAAGCTATTAAGATGCACAGACTGGGAAGGAGAAGAATGCTATCCAGCTTACGTTCTAACAGCGCAGTCTTGCTGGGGTGTTACATATAGGTTGGGGGAAGCTGGAGGCAGAGAGTGAATGGACAATTGCCACAGTCCAGGTGACAATTGAGCACTCAGAGCCACATCAGAGCAGGGCAAGCCTGGAAAGGAGTCCAATTCCTCTTATGTGTGAAGACCAAGAAATCAGAATTTGCTGCTGCTCTGGATGCTGTAGTTGGCACTAGGAACAGGAATTTTATCTTCGACTCCAGGTACATTTTCTAACATTCTCGTTCTGATTGACTGTGTTAATCAGAACTTCTGCTACCATGTTTGCGAGAGTCATGATTTCTGCACTTCAGTACATGTTCTTACAAAAATCTCAGATGGGTTTTTTGTCACGGGTGAGTCCCTGCACCAGCTCACGCTCTTCCCTCTTTACAATGCTGATCACGCATCACTGTAAAGAGCGTTTTTCATTCATCAGCCCAAGTGAGCTCACGCCTACCCCTTTTTGTAGTCTTCCCTCAACAGTCCCCATGTGCCCCTGGTCCTGTGCTAGGCATGGCGGTGGCGATAAAGGCAGTGCAGGCATTCAGACCTTTAAAACAAATGTTGTGTGATCAACAACTGTATTTAAACAACAACTTATTTACATAAAAATAAAAATGAATCCAGTAAAAGACACATTGCCCTTAATTAACCTCCCTCATAATAGTCTGCCTTGTGTCAACTGCATTTATGTTGTTGCCCTTGTCACTTTCTGAAGCAGTTCTAGAAATTCTGGTTGTGATTGTTATTTTGTAGCTGCCTCAATGTCCTGAAATGATTCAAAACATTTAGGATGGTTTCTGTGAAATGCAAGCATTGTGCTGTATCCTTGTCCACCTCATTCACAAGAGCTGGTAATGTGTGACTTCCTCAAAATCAAAATGTTGGGGCCAGCAAGATAGCACAGCAGACTAAAGTACCTGCTTAGGCAAGCATAGGCAAGTGCGGGGACCACAGTTTGATTCCTGGCACCACATGCCATGCCAGCCCTGCCGCCAGGGCAGGCTGAGCCGCCCAGACTCTGGGTGTAGTGGTGCACCCCTGTAATCCCAGCA
This sequence comes from Capromys pilorides, assembly GCA_004027915.1. Taxonomy (NCBI): domain Eukaryota; kingdom Metazoa; phylum Chordata; class Mammalia; order Rodentia; family Capromyidae; genus Capromys; species Capromys pilorides. The sequence continues at coordinate 15,501 of PVKN010020661.1, forward strand.
CTGAGGAGGCTGACAGCAGGAAGAACACCATCAGTCTTCTGTGTAGTGAGACACTGCAGCAACCAAATTCATTAAAAAAAACCAACATAACTATGAAAAAGAAATTTTTTGGATTGATTCAGACTTTGAGGCAGCCATGATCCTCAATAAGGAGGACTTCCAGAACTGCTCCAAGAAGGGGCAGGAAGATGGAATATGTGAGTTCAAAGAGAAAGGAAGTGATTAGAGGAAAATTAATGGCTATGTGTCTTTTACTGTAATAAAATTTTAAAAGATTAAAAATTTATTATAGATTTTGGTCATATCTCATACTTCTCCAAAAGAAACACAGCAAATCTGGTGAGGGTATG
>PVKN010020662.1:0-15837 GCA_004027915.1 Capromys pilorides
TAAACCTTCTGCTTCCTTAGAACAAATAATTCACCAGTTAGAAATCTGCCTAGTGTTACTCTATTCAACTGAGTTGAAGAACTTTAGATTTTAAGATATTAGAATGATGTTTCAAGTTGATTTAGGACACGAGTCTGGAGCTATTAGTAAGTATTCCATATCCTTTCACATATTTGGATGATAAAATTAGTCATAACTTATTAGTCCAGCACCACATACTCAAAGCAGAAGTCAATGAAATGATCATGGGAAAAATGGATTTGGGATTTCAGATGTGCTGTTCACATTTTGAGTTAATAACACAAAGCAAAGAAAGCAGACACCAGGTAAGATGAATGCACACCTGGGTTGTGGATTTTGTATAAAGCAGTAATTAGATGATACATATACTAATAGAAAAAGTGTTACAACTCCTGAAAAACAAGTTAGTGAATGAACAACTATTCATTGAATTAAATTTCTTGTTGAATCTATATTTTGAAGACTATCCCAGTTCAAGACCAACCCTACTCTTGCTACCAAAGGCCTTGATATCTGTAGTGTGTTGGTGAAGGTGCCCAAAAGAAGATCTACTCAGAGCTCATGAATGTGATTTTATTTTGAAAAAAAATTCATTTTATATTTTTATTCATTTTAATGAGAAAAATGATAAAATGGCAATGAAACAGGTTTAAATCAAGTTAGTAGGACCATTATAATAAGTAATACATTGCATATTGTTGTCTTCATAGTAATTATTCAGAGGACAAGATGCAGACACAATATCTTGTCTAAACAATATTAGTGCAAACTTTTATTCTCAATGAACTAAGATAAAGTAGCTGTGTATCTATCCTAACTCTTGTGTGTGTGTGTGTGTGTGTGTGTGTGTGTATTCACAACAGAACAGTTCTTTATTTACACTTTTGTGAAATTAGTGACACATGACATTAGGTTGTCTAAAACTGATAGCTAACTAACCTGACAGGATGTTCATCTCAGGAGTGAGGTAGCTTGTTTGCTTTAGGCATTGGGCCAGGCCCCACCTACATATATTTGATAGATTTCTTAGCTTCATGGCTCCCAACATATTCCCCCTTTTCATTTGGTTTTGTCAGAGGTGGGTGTTCCACTCTAGTTAGAAAAGCAGTATGTGGAGAAGGCTTTAAAGGACCTTTTCATACTTGAAGCCAGTCTAAAGATTGTAGGTACTTGAATTCAGCAAAATAATCCAATGTAGTCCAATAGTCCATAATAGTAGTGGGTTATCAGCATAACTGGCAATTGTCAGAAGTTATTGACTTGAGCCTTACAGCTCAGCATGTTAATATGGCATTACTTTTTATACCTTGTGGTTACACTTTTTTTGATGGATCGTTAAGACCAAGTTAAAGCAACACTTATGTAATTAAAAATGTGGCTTTTGAAAAAGAAAATTTACAGATATAATGTATTTAATGATGTTAATATTATTTTTGGTTATGCAAGTAGATACTAAATCCAATGATGTATCATGAAAAAGAAGAGGGGTGGGGTAGAGCTTAGTGGTAGAGCACTTGCCTACTATGGGTGAAGTCTTAGGTTGGGGCTGGGAAAAGTGGGGAGGGAAGCAAAGAGGAAGGAAGAGAAGGGAAGGAAAGGGAAAGGAAGGGAAGGGAAGGGAAGGGAAAGGAAGGGAAGGGAAAGATAAAGTCCTGGGTTGGATTCCCAATACCAGGTAAAGAGAGATAGGGTGTGGAGATACATGATTGGGAGAAAGAAGAAGAGAAGTAAGAGGAAGGGAGGGGAGAGGAAGGAAAGAGAGACATGGAAGTGAAGATACAGGAAGAGCCCATATGAAGATGGAGTCAGGGACACTGTGACACTGATCACAAGCCAGGGTGAGACTGAGGCCAACAGAACCTGTAACAAGCAAGAAGGGACTGTTTCTAGAGCTTTATAGGGGCTATGGCTCTGGAGCCACACTGGTTTGTCCCAGGAATAATGATTTTAGATTTCTGGACTCTAGAATTATGAGAGAATAAATTTTTTTGGCTTGTGGCCACACAGTTCCAATTTCTGTCTCCATAGCTGCATCTTTTCTGCTGTGTATCTAGTCTGTTAAGGTCATGATGACAGTGAATACTGTCACTAGTGGAATTTTGGTCAGGATTATTCATACAATGCAGGACAATCGCCTAATTTCCAGATCTTTGGCTTTTGCAATAGGGTCACATTTATAGGTTCTAGAAATAGGTATGTAACATCAGGAGGCCATCATGCACCTATTACAATTTTCAAATTCCATTGTTTTTGGCATGATAGAGACCAGCATGGCTGGATGGCTTTTTCCTCATCTGACTGTGTGTGCTCTGAACACACAGCCATCAAGGAAAGATGGGGAATGATTCAGGTTGTTTGTTCTGATTGCTTAGGTTAGCTCAAATCTATTCTGCTTATACTACATTAGCTGAAACAAGTCATGGGGACTAAATTGCGAAGAAAGCCAAGGTGTGCAAGAGAACAAATGACACTCGGGAGGGGGGTGTTTGTAGCACGAGGAGAAGGTCATGAAAGTGTCTGGGGCCTGTGCTGTGGGAGACAGTGATGACTCCTGTCATCTAGCATTTCCTCTGCCGCAGCCTCGCCTTCTCCACAGAGCTGCTCCCCCTACTCCCCGACCTCTGTTCTAGTCTTGAAGGCTACAGCACTATCTGTTCTATCCAGTGCTCCAGTATGGCATTTTTACATTTGGATGTCTAGCAGAAAAGATAGCTCTTCCTTTGCCAAGCTGGTGCAATGCAATTCTGACACCAACTAATGGAATTTGCTCAAATTTTGCAAGCTAAGCTTATGATCCTCCTAGTCTGCCCTCCCTTAAGATATGAGTTGTACTCAGGATCCCCTGGCCACATACATACCAGATAATTATTGCAAATCCAAAGGTCTCATAACCCTCTCAGGTTTGAGAGGTCTTTAGAACAAATCATGGAACTCAGAAAATCACTATAATTAACATTACACTTTTATTATAGCATCAATGATAAATCAAGACCATAATGACAAAGCTATGATTGAAAAATGCAACCCATATTTAAATTTTTAAAACTCTATTGTAGTAAAATAATTGCACATTGCCATTAGTTCCCCTCAAAACATGCCCTTCACTTGGAACACAATTATCACATCATTCTTACCACTTTTTGAAACTGCTTTGGAAGTGAGTTTTTGTGAGTCTTTAGCTGTGTTTTCCTGGCTGCCTTGATGCCCGAACTGATTCAAGACATTTATCTTTCATGATTGTTTTGACTTTGGAGAACAGCCAGAAGTTGAATGGTGCCAAATATTATGAATAAGGTGCATGAGGACACACTGTAATGTTTTTCTTTGACAGACATTACCGTAAACGTTTGATCAGCACATGTCCAGGAGAGTTTCTGTGTCCTCAGGATATGTCTGCCTTCAAGCATGTTGATGTGTGGCTGCCAGGGTGTTTTATTGGGGTTTTGTTATGATGGTATGATTGGCTGAGTCACTGGTCTCATTGTTGAATGCAGTCTCCCAGGAGGTCTGGCTGATATCACCTGGCTCAAGCCCCATATATCTACTGGTTGGTCTCTCCTTTCAGTTATGGCCAGCCACTATCCTGAAACTATGTAGGGGTCAACCAGGAGTCACCTTTCTGGTATAAACTCAGGTGTGGTCCAAGCCCACAATGAATAACAAAAGCACTTCTACCACGAGGGAAATTCTGAGAGTTCAGAGGCTTCCTCTTTGGGAATCAGGAACTCAGGCCAGCCAAGTTCACCACACAACAGCTGAGAAGACAAAGTCTGCAGACTGTGCTACCAGGAACACCCACCTTCATCATAGAATAGATAGAAAACCCCACTTGTAATTAGAGAGGATAAATCCAACAGAGAGAGGAGACGAGACGAGAAAACAGCAGATGAAGAAGCCGGTACAAAACAGCTGGAGTCCTCCATGCAGTCCTACCTGTTCCACTTGCATAGTTCCCAAGTCCCTGTCACTTGAAGCCAGAGAAATTGACAGTCTTTCTCTTCATAAGAATGCTATTTAGCTACAGAGTGAGAAATGCAAAAGCGATAACAGTTACCAGGCAATAATTTAGGAATTACATGACATCCATTTATGTGTAGGTTCCCAAAGAGGACAAAACTATTCCCTAGCTAATGCTTAAGAGCTATGAAACTCATCTTTATCCTAACTCTTACTTCTTTAAGAATATGTCAGATTACTATAACTGGGCAAACTCTCCAGGAAGCAAATATAAAGCAAGGGGAGTTATAACACAAAGAACCAGAAGATCTTATTACTGCTTCCTGGGAGGAAGGGTCAGTTCGAAGTATAATTAGGGTCATGAAATTCTAAAAAATGCATGTTGATTTTAAAACTAAATCATTATTGTTTCATTCATCTTTTTAAAAACATTAATTTCCATGCCCTCAAGTAACTTGAAGGCACATGTCAGTGAATAAAAGGTGGAGGACCCTAACAGCAAGTCACATAAGAGACGTTTTCCCTTCTCAAGACATTAAAAATCACTGTTTTGCACAGTAGGTATGTTTCTGAGACTCTGAAATACTCCGTGATCCAAGCTCTATATATCACTGGCTTGTAGAGTTATGTCAGAGCTGTGGTCTGCTCAATTACCCTGGTTTAGCCATATGTCATCCTACCCTACCTGCTATTGCACATAGAAGTGAGAAAAAAGCAAGTCCTGAATAAGGCACTGCTTTTCTGGAAAGTACAAGTTTCATAGCAGATGCAGGGCCCTAAATCCTTGTGAATGTGTGGAATAGTAGCCCAGGCTCAGAGTGGGCTTGTCTCATGGAAAGCTTGCAGATATGTCCTTCCTTGAAGCCAGTTGTCAGCTCCACTGGGAGCTGAGTGGTCTCCTGAGGAAGTGTCAGGTCATAGAACTTTGGCAAGTGGTTGTGCCCCTAAGGGTAACCTTACAACTGAGAAGGTAGAGTGTAGTGTGAAGTCCCTGAAGGACTGGTGAAAGTGAGCTTACCAAGAATCCATTGGCACCTGTCCATCGTATCTGGTAGACCCATCTATTGAGGGGGAGCTTCCCAACCTGCACTGTGGTGGTCTTTGGGAGACCACCAAAAGCCACCACAGGGCAGGCTTGAAGCAGAGGAGAAATAGAGAGCTTGGTTTTGATGCCTTAAATTGAAGATATGAATTGACACAAATTTTAACATGTTCTGATTCTTAGGGTAATATAGACCACACAGATCCAGCTGATGATATATTACATCAGAAATGAGTTTCTATCATTTTGAAGAATTTCCAAGACTGTCATTTAGAAAGCAAAACTTCAGACATTCCAGTGGAACCTGGAAAAGGCAGCCTAGGACAGGCTCCCAGTGGTGGACCCAGCTGGGGGAAATGAGAACAGTAACTACTGTTTTTCTGTGCTTCCTATGTATAAGGTGTTATTCAAAGAACTGCATAAATATTATCTCATTAATTCTTATAATAGCCCTACATGTTAGACAGTGTCATGCTTTGCAGATGAGGAAACAAAGACTTAGAAGTCTCACCCACTTGTAAGTGGTGGGACCGGGATGGAAATGCCTGAGTGACTTGAAAACCCATACACCAACTCCAGCTCCCGTGTGACAAATACTACCAGTGGTCCCCATGTGCCACTACCAAGTACCTTCTTTGAGTGCACCAAGTACCCTCTTTCCTGAGGACACATGCAAAGTACTATTGGCCTAAGCTAGCCTTGTCCAAAAAAATTGAGTGAGAACCAACAAATACAAGTACAAATATGATATTAAATTTTGTAGTGGGAAAATTGAAAAACAAAAATATGATAAATATTTAAAGTTTTAAAAATCTTGTTATAGTAAAAGACACATTGCCAAGAATTTGTATATGTATCCAAAACAACAGGTAGTATTTTAAGGTTATTAATGGCCATGCACCTTTTGCCATAATAAATGTTTTAATTGACATAAAAATGTATTTTTAATCTCTAGATATTGAAAATATTATCATTCTAGCATCTAATTATTTTTTATATTTGATATGACATTAGAAATACAAGAGCAATAAAGGAGAGAAAGCAAACCACATGGATAGAGGCTGATGGTGCGAGAAGGATTTGTTCAGTCAACACAAACTTAGCAGATACAAAAATGAGATGAAGAGTGGAAATGAAGGATGGAAAAGTTTCAAAGGCAGAAAAATTAGACAAGCTGGGGTCTAAATCAGGTAAGATAAGGTCAGTGAGATAGCTCAGCAGACTAAGTGCCTGCTTTGGCAAGCGCAGGGAATGGGATTTGATTCCCAGTCCTATATGCTGTGCCAGCCACACCTCCCCTGGGGCATGCTAACCTGGCAACTGAGTCCAGGTGTGCTGGCACATGACTATAATACCAGTGCTGGAGAGGTTGAAAACAGGAGGATCACTACGAGTCCAAGCTGCATAGGAGAATCTGTACCAAATACATAAATGGAAAACCAATCAATCAATCAATCAATCAATCAATCATGTAGGGCTACATAGTCTACTGTAAAAGCCTTGGCTTTTCATCTGAGCATGGCAGAGGCTACCAGAAGGTTTTATGGGACAGAAATGGCAGAATCTGTTATATATTTCAACACCATGACTAAGGAGGGGCAAGATCAAAGGGGCAGGCATAGAACACTGGGGGCTGTTAAAGGAGCTACTCCAGTATTCCAGGTGAGCTAAGGTCATGGCTGAAAGTAGAGTTGTTAGAAGCTATTGAGTCTGGATATAATTTGAGGATTTGCTCATGTTTGGGGGATATCAGAGAAAGAGTTGAAAATAACTTCAAGATTTTGGAGTGGAGGAAATGAAGGAATAGAGTTTTACTGAGATGGATAACTTGGAAGAAGAGGAGTTTTGGAGCAGAGAAGACATTGAAAGCATGGGTTAGGTTTCTTAAGTTTAAGACACCAATTGTACAAGGCTTACTCAAGCTGGGTTTGTAGACATCTAAGGTGTCTAGGTCTGAAGTTTAGTAGAAAGGTCTACACTGGAGGTCTAGATTTCAGTCACCATGTACATAAGTAATATTCAAACCATTATATAGGATAGAAATGTCCAGAGAGAAGGTGAATAGAGAAGAGAATCTGAGGACTGGCCCAAGGTTACCTCCATATTTGAAGTTCAGAAAGTCAGAAAGGTCCACAAACAGATCAAAAAGAGCATCAGTATGGCAGAAAAGGGTGGGGAAGCCAAGGTGCAAGTAGTGGCCGACTGTGTCAAATGTTGCTTAGTAGTCAGGAAAGAGCAACCACAGACTGGATTTGTAAGCACATATGGTTGTCTGATGAGAGTAATCTTTGTGCAGCAAAGAATGTAAAGGGAGGAGATTAAATCAAAACTTGGCATTTTGCCTAGTTTCTTACTCTCAATTAATACCCTAGGCAAAATGCCATAGGCTTGACAGGCTACAATTTTGTACATCCTTGGATTTCTAAATGTCTGTGTAGAAATGTGTAACTGCTTTTATCACATTGTATAGAGATTTATTGAAATATCAATGATTGATGGAAAATGCCAATTTCAAGCTAAGTCTGTGTTTGATATTCAGAAAGACAGTGATGTTAAGCTCAATTGCTTATGTTATAGAGTAATGGTATCATGAAGCTTCTCTGCTGGAGTGTTGAGAATGTAAATTATCAGACCAAAAATTGGAGAAAAAGAAGGGCTACAAGGATAGCCAACATTTTGACCCTAGCCCTTCAAGGTCAGTGAGGACTCAGGATATAAGAGAACATCCTATAACTCAGAGGTTTCCCAAATTTTCTGTTCAAGGAGATTAAGGGACCTCAGAGGAAAGGAATAAATGAAATATAGTGTGCCTAAGGAGAGTCACCTAGAGAGAGGACATTCTCTCAGGATTTCACAGAGAGCACACTGGTCAAGCAACAGCCGTGACTCATCCCAATGGCTGACTGACAACAGTTCTACAAAGCACTGTACGTGGTTCCAAAGTTAATACTTAGGGGATTTGACCTTGGAAGATACAAAAGATGAATGTTTTGTAATACAGGTCTTGCTTTGAGTTGCCCTTGGTCACCCAGCAGAAAAACTTAATTATGAGGCATAAAATGCAGAGCTAGATTAGCATGATGAGCTCTAAGAGGCTTAAACTAACAGCCTCCAACATTGCCAGTTTCAATGGTAACCCACTGCAATTATGGAACATTGACTATGTATAAACTACTTCCTCTTAGTTCAAAGAGAAGACATTTTTTCTTTTTTTCTTTCCTTACCAATATTGATTAGAAAATTTATCACGTCTACACCCTGTGCTCTGTATAACTACTATGAGGACAACAATATGCAATGTGTTAATTATTGCGAATTACTACTAATGTGTTTTGAAACTATCATATTGTTATTATTAAAAGTAATAAAAAAGTTTTGGGCAGGGGAAAAAAAATAAACCAAAACTGGAAGGAACAAAAGGAAAGTCAGTGAGCGAGGGGAACTGGAGGAGTTCTGCCATAAAAAAGTTAGACTTTGGATCACAAGTTTGAGCGACTTATTTAGACCTTGTCTCAAAATAAAGACTAGAAAATGTATCTGGGATGAAACTCAATGAGAAAGCCATTGCTGTAATTCCCAGTAACATACACACATGCATGCACATGTGAGCACCTGAGATATCATGGACTTAGGTGACAGAGGTTTTCAAGGCCTTTGTAGGTATTACCTTGTGTACACACTGGATTTTGGAGACAGGAAAGGATGGTATGGCTGCTAATGGTCCCTTAGGTCTATATGCTCTGGTTCTCTTGTTCATCTCTGACCAAATCAAAAGAGTCAATTTATTTTAGTAAAAAGGAAAAAGGATATATTTAAGAATAGCACTATAGAGATGGACTAGGCCTCATCACCCGAATCACCATCTCATAGTGTGAAGATGGGCTAGGGTTCTTTATGGCAAGAAGCAGTGCTGGAGGGACTAGAATGAGACCATACAAATGGGCAGATTTGTTTACTTCTTTCCTAAACCTTTTCTTCCCTTGTTTAGGAAATGAAAATGGACTTGACTGTCTGATACATATTTTCACTTGGGTATAGAAGAGATGAAGGTAGCCATTCATGTCCAAGCCTGGAAAAGTCTAGAGAATCCATTTTTCCCTAAGGGAAAAAAATTCTATCTTTAAAGTTCCATTTGTCTGTCCCAATTACACAGCTACAAGTGAAATTATGAGGTAGACAAGGTAGAAGCAGAGAGGTCCACAATGGGGAGGTTACAAATCATGGTTTAAGCCTTTTGTTTGGGTTTTCTGCTCTCTACAGCCTAAATAAGAGTCCTAAGAGTATCAGTGGAAAATCCTAAGAGGTTTAAATAAGGGACCTGTGTGATCAGCTCCAGTATGGGTTTTAGAAACAAACAGGTCAGCAGGCAAAATAAATTCATCAACCTCAGGACAAAGAGACTCTCAGCGGTTTTATAAAGCAACCAGTTAAATAATGCTGTGTGTAATTCTTGATTACTTAATGCTCACTTGTTTGTTTCTATCCAATGAAGCTCTCAAAGCAAACAAAGAACTGACCCTTTCCCAGCACACTCATCCTTACTCTGAGGTCATTTCCTTGAGTAAGAAATTCCCCATACAGTGCCTGGGTTGTTTAGCAGGAGATAGCAAAGAGCTCCCATACCAGGTCAGAAGTGTCCAGGCTCCACCCAAGCTTGAGGGGATTTCCATAGACAGTTGTGTGCCAACTTCACTGAGCCTTAATTTAAAGGATAGAGACAGGAGTGGCAGAGGGTAATTGGAAATGTGTTACATATGTGCTTCCAGATACATGACCCTGTCTGATCACCCTAAGAATCAGTAAGGACTGCCTGTGAGAAGCTAGTTTGGAAGGTAAAGGGCCATGGCAAAGGAATTTAATAAAGAACCAGGTTTAGCCCCTACTATGTCTCTGTAGAAGTTAGTCCTTAACTCCATTTTATTGTTATTGGACTTAGGATGAAATCTCTGGCTCTAGAGATCCGAAAAATACAGGCTCAGCCACCTGCCCAAAAATGTCAATAAAAGAGAAGAACAGTATAGAACAGGAGAACAGAATCTGCAGATGACCTTCTAAGTCTGTTATAGTGTTGGGCACTGATGGTTAATTAGATTCTTCTCCTTGACTATAATGTAAATTCTTAGGAGGAAGTCTACTGCCTATCTTTCCCCTATCATGCCCACAATTGACTGAATTTTTGGTTGCCTTTGTTGGATAATTGGTTGGCTCATTGCTTGAAGGAGAACTTTCTTAGTAAAATAATAAAAGCAACTTTTTGGATATGCCTGTATTTTGAGAAGTTTGTGAAGAAAGTAGAAAGTGCTTTGATGTTTTCTTTTCCATATAAGCAGAAGGTGGAACCAAGAACTCTCATATGTAGCCCGGAATTATTACTCATCTTCAAGTGGAAAAGAGAAAAATCATCTGACAGAAGATGAAGATAGGTAAACTGATCTATTTTTGCCTTAATAATAAAGGCTGACTCTCAAAGTTGACTTACTAAATATATTTTTTTCTTATTTGAAAGTAATAATAACATTCCAAATAATAATTTGAATAAACAACAATTTCAGATGTTACTGGATCTAGGATAGCTGCTCACTACTTGAAAGCCAATATTCAAAAGCAAAGTGTTTTACTGAAGGACCAGCATCCTGAGGAGATGGAGGGCCTATTGTCGTAAAAATTTCATTTTGGGACATTCAAGTATATGAAATGATTTTTAGTTAGGGAAGGAAAGGAGATGTTGTAGAATAATAAACATGGAGGATACCCACTTCCTGAGCAGGAACTTCACCATTCAGGGCATATGTCCCCTTTTTTCTCTTTTGCTCTGGCTAAACCATCAAAGTGGTCTTTTAGCTCCTGTGATAGTCCATGTCATTCTTTAGGTGTGTTCCTGTTCTGAAAGGTTCATATTATAGCAATTAATATGCCTTATGTTAGTTGACACACAGAACCAAAGAGTATTACCTGAATGCCATAGGATACATTGTACTCTTTAAATCTAAATAAGCTTTATTTAGTGTTAACATCTTAGGCATTTAGGTACATCTTCCTTTGAGAATTTCAAGTGCTGGGCAAAGGTAGGTGAAGTAACCTTGCAGAGGACAACGGAAAGAGAGAAACTCTGCAAAGGACAACCCACAAGGAAGTGGCCACTGTCACAGAAGTGAATATTTAAGGTATAGGCCAGAATAGATTATTGACATTAAATATAGACTTGAAGCTTAAAGAGAGTTGATTGTAGAAAATGTATATTTTGGTTTTAAACACTTTCATACAGAAGAACTTCAGTAATATAGTATATAATTTCAGTGCTATAAATGTTCTGTATATAATTTTAATAGTATAATACAGAATTTATGCAGCATGACTATATTATAATAAATGCCCATACATCCATATCAGTTTCAAAAATTGCTAACACATAAACATTTCATATGAGAGGCCTACCTACCACATTCTACCCCACCCTATATACACTGATGCAAAACCCAGACACCTTTCATTTCAATCAAAATTTCAGCACATATTTCAAAAAGGTACTATTAGGTTTTGTGATTTGGCAGTACAATCATAACACTACTACTGAACCTACAAAATGATTATTCCCTAATGCCGTAGTTAGTATTACATTTTAAAATATTTTAAAGTAAGATGCATATAAACATTATGCATTAACTTGAATACATGGTGAAAGAGAATGTGAAATTTGTGTACATTTTTAAGTTGCTTCGCTATTTAAAAATACCTTTAGAAGGGACCAGGGAGATAGTTCTGTGACATAAGCACCTGCCTGGAAAGAGCAAGGTCACGAGTTTAAACTCTGGTCCCGCAATAAATAAATAAATAAATAAATACCTTTAAATAAATAAATAAATAAATAAATAAATAAATACCAATAAATAAATAAACAAACAAACAAACAAATAAATAAATAAATAAATACCTTTAGAGACATACACGGAATTTAAGAAATATGTGAGTTGTTCAGGTGGATAAGGGAAATATTTTTTACTTCAGACTCCTTTTACATATACATGGATAATTCCTCAGTGTGGTACCTGATTTTCTAATTTTTAAACTGCCAATTTACATTAAACTTCTTGGCATTAAAAACACCAGAAGTGGGCAAGAATCTGAGTTTCTGTTTTATTTGACTTTATGGTCTAATATTACATATACCAAGACTATTAAAATATACTATATATATATATATATACACTCTTACATACAATAGTAAGAGTCAACATAGCTGAACTTCTGAATTTATTTATTTATTTATTTATTTATTTATTTAAATTATGTATTTGTTGCAGGGTCTCACTATACAGCTCAGACTCATAGTGATCCTCCTGTTTTCAGCCTTCCCAGCACTGGGATTGCAAGCATGTGCCACCACACTCAGACTTAGTTACTGGCTTAGCACGCCCCAGAGGCCAGCGCTGCATTTGGGACTGGGAATAGATCCCTGGTCCCTGCGCTTGCCAAAGTAGGTGCTTAGTCTGCTGAGCTATGTCACTGGCTGTTAATTTTTATTTTTAATACCATCAAATCAAGTGGCTTAGTCTACTAATTTTTTATAATTCTTCAACGTATTTCATCATTATTTACTTATTTTTTTCCTGTGTTTCGTCAAATTTTTTTTAAAATTATTTTTATTGAAAAGAAATAGCAATGAGACAGTTTCCCAACAGGTTAGTAGGACAGTTCCAATAATTAATACATTGCACATCGCTGTCTTCATAGTATTTGTTCAGAGTATTAGATGAAGACTTAGTATATTGTATAAACACTACTAGTACAAATCTTTCTTCTCATTGAACTAAGAGAAAGTAGCTATATACATAGTCCTATAGTCCATAACGGTAGTGGGTTATCAGCACAACTGGTAATGTTGGAAACTTGATTTGAGCCTTTCCATAATTTATTTAACTTGCTCTCTGTAAGCATTTCCTTTGTCTGTAGAAGATTTTGGCCTCTATAGACATCCTTACTCCATATTTCAACCAAGTTTTGGTGCTTTTATTTCTGTGGATTTGATTGTTTAAATCCCAGTTGCGAGGTTAAAGAATATACGTATGCATATTTTTATTTATATATTTTTGTATTTTTAGTACAGAAGTAATCTGCCTCAGAGGAGGCTCAGAGTCTAGTGACTCAGCAGAGCCCAAAGGAGCCACGTTCTCTGAAGGGAGCTCCCAGAGTTCCTCATGAGCCCTAAGATACACCATGATTTCAAGTAATAAGGATAAGTTCCAGGAATCACCAAGGCTTCTGGCAGGACATACTGTTCTTACTTGCTATTGATTAAAAAAAGTTGAAAAGAACTGAACTGGGAAATTTGAAGGATTAAATAAACTGAAAACAAGTGCTTGGAAGCATGAATGGTCGTTGCAGGAGTTCTCAAACTGTGGCTCCCTGATTCAGGGGGCTTCCACACAGATCAGTGTGTGTTGTAGCTGTGTGCCACAGCAACTCCCCCAGTATTGGTGAGTTAACACAAGGAAGGAGGCAGGTGTGTGGTGGTGCATACCTGTAATCATAGCTCTCTGGGAGTTCAACACAACAGGATCACAAATTTGAACTCAGCCTTGTCAACTTAGAAAGATCTTGCCTCAAGATGCAACATTTGTAAAATGATTGAAGATATAGCTCAGTGGAAGATTATTTCTTGCAGAAATACTGGTTCCAATGATGTGTGTTCCATACATCTAACCAGAGGCCTTACCTGGCACAGCTTTGGGTGTCCTCTATAGCTGCTAGTCAAGTTTATTTATAGAGTCAACATTATGTCATCAGAAGTCAGGAAAAATTAAATCCCTTCAGCAGAAGGATTTTTCTACATCAATCCAGAAAGGTGTCCATTCATCTTCTGTTGATCAGAATGTAGTGGTGAAGCCTTATCTAACTGCAGAGGAAGCAGGAAAATGTAGTCTAACTAGATTTCTTAAAATAATAGTCAAGTTTGGGCACATCATCCCAGAAAGCTTTAATCATGGAGATGTATTGTGCTTATAACCCACTGGGATTCCTTATGTTCAAGTTGTATTAGTTATCTAGACCTCTCTAATCAGCATATGATTACTGAGATTTGCTTTATGTTTCTTTATTGTCAATCTCAAGTATTTCATTTAACAAAGTAACTTAATAGAACTCTAAATAGTAAATGTTTTCAATAAGAAGAGTATTATTTATGACCTTGTTAAAAGCTTAATAATATACTGTGGGCCTTTGGGTATATTGCATCAGTATTTTCTTTGGAGAAAAATTAATCATAGCAGCGGTCAGAGAAGCCAACTTCTCCACCAAAGAGCAGCAGGTCATGCCTTACCAGTGCCAGAGCAGAGTCATGGGCTTTGTCATGATCAGCAGATCAGCAGCCTCAGTGTCTTTTGACTCAAGATTCAAAAGAGACAGTATTTCAGTATGGACCCCTTTTCTGGCAAATAAGCCAGAAAGACCTTATCCAAAGACCACACCCCAGAGTATTCTCCTTCAAATCATTCTTTTTGATTAGAGCCAGTGGGATATCCTAATTCATACCCCTGAATTCTAAGGTGCACATTTAGATTGTATCTTTGAAATAGCTCTGAAACCCATACACCTTTCACCATCTTTACCTTTGGCATTTTAATCCAAGCCACCATCATCTCTGACTTCCTTGGAACATGTAATGATTGTTAATTAGTCCCTTTCATTCTACCTCTTTCCAATCCATTCTGTTTCCTTTATTAAAACATCACACTTTTCATTAGCCTTAAAAGAATCAAGAATTTAACCTGGCTTACAAAGATCTGCATTGCTCCTCCCTGTCCCTGCAGAGCGCCTGCTGTGTTTAGCCATACTGGCCTCCCATTGGAACTTTACAAAGAATCTGCTCTTCTCCTTTCTGGGAACATTTATCTCTTCACTCTGCTTCCTGATCTATTTATTATTATTATTATTATTATTATTATTATTATTATTATTATTGCCAGCTCAGCCTGCTCTCCGGGTGGGGCTGGTGCAGCATGTGGTTCCAGGGATTGAACTACAGTCTCTGCAGTTGCCTCAGCTTGCCTAAAAAAGCACTTTACACCACTGAGCTGTCTTGCTGGCCCTCTGATCTATTCTTGATGCTCATTTTCCAGTAGAATCTTCCTAACATAATCAATTAGGTTATATCCCATTTTCCTGCTGCCTTAGTGAATGGGACACAATATTCAACACCCACATCTGTAAGGAGGAAAGGTCTATTTTGGCATACAGTGTGTAACAATTTCAGTCCATAGTAAGCTGGCTCTGAGTCAAGGTAACATAGAAGAGAGACATAGCAGGGGAGAAAAATGCATGGCAGGTAGAAGAGGAGAGAGAGAAATGGGGGAAGAGACAGAGACAGAGACAGAGAGACAGAGATGGAGAGACAGAGAGATAGAGACGGCGAGACAGAGAGACAGAGACAGAGACAGAGAAAGAAGAAAAAGAGAAAGAGAATGAGAAAGAGGAAGAGGAAGAGAAAGAGAATGAAGAAGAAGAGATGGAGATAAACCCTTCCAGGGTGTATCCAGTGCCCACCTTCTGTAATCAGGCTTCACCTCCCAAATCAAATTTTACTACAATCCCCTCCATGGACTAAACCACCAATGAATATCATGCTCCTATGATTTAGTCAACTCCCTAAATTCCCATCTATGAGCACATGAGGTTTGGGGTGGGGATTCCTAGATATAAACCATAATACCCATGAGTCACTCTGCTTACACAGAAAAACTTGCTGCATAGCCTATATTGATTTGAGCCATTCTTGGATTGATGTCTACAGCCTCCATAGACAATAAATTCCATGAAGGCAC
>PVKN010020663.1:0-15834 GCA_004027915.1 Capromys pilorides
GAAGAAAGTATAGCGTACAAGAATAGCAAGCAATTAGTAATTTCATGCACTTTTGTGTACTTTGATAGTATAAATTTATAGAATCCACTCTGGAAAATAGTTTGACTAAAGATCAAATTATTATATAAGCAAACACCATCATCATCTACGGTCTAGCATTGTCACCTCTGGGTATTTCTGCACATGTGAGGTGGTGTTCATAAAAGCAACACACACACACACACACACACACACACATACACACACACCCTCAATGGCAAAATGACTAAATAGTGAGATTTTCATACTATATAATGTTACACAAGAGTGAATTTCACTGAATAGTATGGTCTAATGTTAAAAACATCCATAATTTTGAGCTATAAAAGAAAGAAGTCCATTTCTTCAAAACAAGATTACAATATTTTTACAAGGGCCAAGTACCACAGAAAATAAGACACATGTTTTGTGTATACATATGTGTGTGTGTGTGTGTGTGTGTTTGTATATAGTTCAATTTTTGAAAGGAAGTCAGTGACAAAAAGCCAAGCACCTCTTGGCAGTGGAGAGAAGAGAATGCACTAGGTGGACTTGCGGGTCAGCGTGAGTCACTGATGACCTCAGTGACCACTGAATTCTTTGACCAGGTCATGGTCTTGGTGGGCCATCTACATATACAGTGAGACATTAAACTAAACTTGTGTGTGTAGAGATGCACACCCAGGAGGGAGGGAGCGGAGGGTGCAGGGGAGCAGGAGGGGTTCTCAGTGTGATATGCGAAAGATCACAAGTTTTACTAAGAGGGATTGAGGCTACTTTTAAAAATACACACACATATCAGTGTGTTGTAAATTTGGGTGTGTTAACAAGAATGAGTGAATAACAAGATGATCGTTTCTAGATGGTGAGAATAATTGTCTTCGTATGTATTCATGGTGTCTAGAGGTTCTACAGTGGCCATATAATACAATTTTTTAAAGAAATGTGCTTTTAGGTATCTTATTATCCCACTGTTCTTCAGTTCTGAACTAGTGATTCACTTCTACTATGTAAAGACAGAATGGAATATTTCAGGGCAAAGCTCTTCCTGGCACAGGTCAGCAGGTCCTCACGACTGTACCAATAACCTGAAGACCCACGTACAGCCGTAGGGACACAGCCTCTTCCATACTTAACATGCCGCCACTTCAGCCCGCGGTGTCTCTCGTAATTGGACAGCTTCTTTTCTCACAATGGATATGCAGCAGAAAGCAGGGGCAGAAGGGAGCTCCCTCCCCTGAGAGCGCGTGTTCTGCAGATAAAGAAAATGAGCCGCTGCAAAGCCTGACACCCAGTGCTAATTTGGACTCTGTCATCCACCCCTCTCATCCCAGGGAGAGCCAGGTGTGGCAGACAGAGCCCCTCGGTGAGCCCATGAAGCCCACCTCCTCCGCAGGACTGTCAGAGCCCAGAGATTTATTGTAAAGTGATGTATTTTCAAAGGGCAGCATAAAGAGGCTTTTAACGCTGAATTTGTCAGGGGCCTCGCCGACATCAAACAGCTGCTTCTCACGGGCAGCGTTTGACTCTTAGCCTCAGTGTTTCATGAGTGAAGTGATTGGAAACTTGGGAGTCATGAAGTAAGACTTTCCTCTGATTTGGAAAATTTGAGTCTTTGACAATGAAACTTTAGATGCATATTAAGAAATACTTTGAGAAATGGTATGGTGTTTTCTTTATAAAGGGACTATCATTTGGCCCGGTAATATTACTCTTTCTCAAATAAAAAAAAAATCCCAAAGTTGATTTCATGTTTTTATGAGTTCTTTTTAATCCTCCCTACCCTTTTCCCCTTGACTCACCTCCCTTTCTCATTGATTTGTTCTAAAAATCAAATAAGCAGCACGTGCATGAGGATTTAATAAAAGACTTCTAACACGGGTCATTTAAGTTTTGCCTTAAGAAAGAAATCATACGCCGGCGGCCGATGGCTATCGTGCCACGCTCTTGGGTAAACACGGTGCCTTCCCTGGGCTGCGGCTGCTGCCAGTGTTTATAATTTCGCAAATGTTTGAACCCAGATGCTTATATTGAGCTTTCCTGGTTGCTGATCATATTATAAACCACAGAAAGCGTGCGGATCGGGCGGGCAGAGCCCGGCGCTGGCTGACAGCCCTGCTCTGTTCTTGGTCCACCTCATTCTAGCTGCATCTTACGTGAGGTCACAAGAGCTCTTGCTTGTGGATTTAAGCAGTGTGTAGTGCCCAGCATTTCTAAATCACAGGAGAAGCAACTGGGCCACAAATTTCAGTATTTATTCATTTCATTGTGATCTTAAACCTGTACTGCGAATTTCCATATTGATTTATGGGCCCGAGCGAGGTTTCAGTATAGGAGTTTTGTATAATACTTACTAATTTAACAAATGAAGTGACATTTCGTCAGAGTGCTATTACACGTTATGCAGCAACATTTAGACTGAAAGGAATCACTGTTCACTGACTACCCATAATGCACTAGAAACTGCCACACATCATCCAAAAACTTTGTGATCTCTGGGCAAACCATCGAGTCACCAAAATGAATGATCTATTGCTGAGCGCCTATGGTACTGGGCATAGCATTAGGTACCAGCTTGTACATCTAATTTAAGACTCCGGTGCAGTTCTGCCAGCCATGCCGTCTTTATGTTTCCAATGAGAAAACAAAGCCAAGGAAGATGCCTTACATCCCTGAGCCCCTCAGCGGAGCCGTACTGCTAAGCCAGGTGTTCCTGACTCTAAAGTTCTGGTCATTCCACTAAACGTTCTTCTCTTTAATGAAAATGTAAATTAGGGTTAAATCTTTGTCTCAAGGAGAAAGCGCTCCAGTGTGAATGTTTCTAGGCTGTATGTCACAGGACACACAGATGGGAAGGAAAAATGACTGAGCAATCAGTCCCAGTTGGAGACAAGCATGGCAGCTTCAGTACTGACGGCATCAATTTAATAAAGTGGGGCCAGTGAGATTGCTCAGCGGTCTAAAGCGCCTGCTTAGGCAAGTTTAGGCAACCACGGGGACCGCGGTTCGATCCCCGGCACCGCACGCTGCACCAGCCCCACCCCTAGGGCAGCCTAAGCTGGCCATAAAAATAAATTAATAAAGTGATTTTAGCTATATTAGTGAGGGATCCGCTGTCTCCTCAAGTTCAGAGCTTGGTTCAGCCCACTTCAGGATCCCTGGGACTGGAGGCTGGGTTTCTACTTCTCCTTGACTTGAGGCTGGCTGCTGCTTCGTGTATGTGTGTGTGTGTGTGTGTGTGTGTGTGTGTGTGTGTGTGTGGGTGTGGGTGTGGGTGTTCAGTCAGTGGAGAAACACGGGCCAGGAATGCCGTGGACCGGTCAGACACTTCAACCTCCTTCCAGAAATGAGCCAGCCAGGATTGCTACTCAAGTAGAAGTTTTGCAGAGAACCAGGCAGCACGGGGAGAGGAGATTCCCTCATAATTTTCTGCAGTGTTTCCAAGTAAAATGAACTGGAGTTCTTTTCCCTCCCTCCTACTCCCGCGACCCACTCCCAACGTATAGCTCTTTGTGGTTTATCCTCGATGCTTGCAGTTGGAAGTTTGGATTTTGTCGCTCCAAGGTGCTGAAATGGGTTAAATTTTATACTAATCAGATGAACTCCTAATTCCATGCTAGGTCAAAAATTTTTTATGTCCTGCCTCAGATGATATTGCCATGTTTGATTCAGTGCAGCTTGCATGACCCAGCATGACCTTCCATGCACACTAGTGGAGATGCTTCTAACTTAATTATAAAGTCCTTTTTGTTATCAACTCCTCAGGATAGAGCTACCGTACAGCACCCCGTCTTTTTGTTGTTGGAGCTCAGTTTACAGTCCTGCAGGGGTCGATAACTTGTGCCAGCTTGGCTGGATCCCTGAGCTGTTCCGCGCTCTGGGCTGTGGGGACCCTGCCCTGCTTAGGGTGGGAAGGGCCGGCCTGGGGTCACTTAACACAAAGAGAGTAGATAAGGGGGTTCAGGAAGGATTCCGGTTCCACTTCCCCAGAGGAATTGCAGTTGTCATAGTCAGCTTGGACTTCATCTCCTGGCTTCCGGCACAGACTCTCCTGCTGCCGGCTTGGACCCTTCGGCCGCCGGCTTGGATTCTTCGACTTCTGCCACAGACTCTTCAGCCTTCTGTCACAGACACCTTAGTTGACTGATAGAGGCTTGCATGGAACGCTGCAGTGAGCTTCAGACGCCCTCTGGGCCCTTCCTCATCCAGCTCTGCGACGGGTACATCCTGTGTTATATCTGTCATTTGCGTTATGTCTGTTCCTCTAGTAAAACCCTGGCTGATACAAGTCACTAAGCCCTGAACACCAGCGTTCGCCCCGGTTTGTCCTCCCGGTGATGCCTGTGGCATGTGGCTTCTTCCGGTGCCACAGAGAGAATGGGTGACCTTCTCCAGCACAGCTAAAAGCCTCCTAGGGGCTGTCTTCCTAATCCATGCATGTAAACGCTTCCCGATTACAGCTCGATTTCTCCTTCCCATTATACTTACCTGAAACTATCATGTGATAAGATGAGCTCTACAGAACTAAACCACAAGACAAAGGAATGAAGAAATAAAGTAAAGAAAGAAGAAAGGTTAAGCAAGAGAAAGAATGAATTTATGGCAAACAGGCCTCTTAGGACCTGTAATGTATCTTTTACCATGGTGTATTGGTCAGGGTTTTACTTAGAGAAACAGAAAGATAAAAGGAATGGATATTAACACAAAATATACAATATATAAGGCGTTATAAGATTGGCTTACAATAGTCAGCCACAGAGTCAGATGAGGAAGCGTGCAGAGGGCGTCTGCACGCTCCGGACTGGAGAATTCAGTTCCGAGGTCTGAAACTCACTGCAGTGCTCTGTGTAAGTCTCTATCCGTCAGCTGATGGGTCTGCAATAGAAGACTAAAGTGTCTGTGATGGACACTGAAGAATCTGTGACAGATGGCAAAAGATCCAAGCTAGAGGCTGAAGAGTGTGCGCTGCAAGGCAGACAATGAAGTCCAGGCTAAATGTGGAGACTGAAGCTTCCCCGAGGAAGTGAAGTCTTGACTCCTTCCTCAGCCCCTTTAAAACGTCTCTGTGCTCTGTCACTCTGAGGTGGGCCCATTGTGCCCTAGGGTGGAACCAATCATATCCCAGCATGGGCCCTTGATCCCGCTCTAGGGAGAAGCCAATCACATCCCAGGCAGGCCCTGATCCTGCTCCAGGAAGGAACCAATTGTACCTCGGGGCAGGACTCCCACCAACAGGGGGAACCAGGCCGCTGAGTCATCCAGCCAAGTTGACACAACGTATCAACCACTACACATGGCTTTGGGTATGTAATCCTAGGAACCGTTCGGGACATTCTTGCCTGTCCCCAAGTGTATATCAGCTAAGAATTACCTTCCACACCTTCCTCACTGAGTAAGCTGTTGGTGCCTCTGAGACCAGGCTCTCCTGGTAGGCCCTTCTCTTCCACAAGGCGGAATTCCGTCATCACTTTGGAATTTTTCAGGTCTTAAAATGCTCATGCTGCATCACTGGGGAGGGCGGGCTTGTCCCCAGAAGGTGTCCTTCCCACCAGAACAGCTTGTAGCCCAGACCTGTGCTGCCCGGGCACTGACCTGCCTGGTTACCTTGGTGCTTTGGACTGCCCGCGCATTCACAACTGTGTGTCTTACTGACCACACTCATTCACAGTGTAGCTGGCCTCTCTGGCTGTAAATGTTAAGCCACCATGAAGGCTACTTAATAGCACTGTGTCTTTAGGGACAACATTCCAGCAGGACTTGTGGACCCCATCGCTTCCTTTGGATGGACAGGGTCCTGATTACAGCTTCTGAAGGAGGGCTGTTTTCAGGATGTCCCCCAGATCTTTCCTGTCTTCCTCTTGTACATTTCTTTGAAATTTGGTCACCATTTCTTAGTAACTGAAAATCTTTCCTACTTCATTCTTTTAAGGCACCTACCCCTGGCCATACCTCTTTTTTCCTTTCAAAACTCCAGAATATCCTCCTGGCTGTCACCGTTTCCATCATATATGCCTCACCTGCCTCGAACCTCAACTTTTCTCCAGAGAAAGTCTTCCTACCTTCGCGTTGGAAACCATGCACCTGCTTTATTTGCTTAAATCTTTTCTGCCTGAACAGTTGATCCTTTCCCATGGTAAGGCCACAGCAGCTGTCTCGGAGCACTTTAACCTTCCCTTCATTTTCTGATCAACATGAATTGCTTAGAGACTGTGCTCTGCGTGTAGCTCATCCAGATTTTCCTCTTTGCATTTGAGCTTGCAAAATTTAATTCTGGTTTTTGTGCACTTTAATTCCAAACCATATTTTCATTAAAAAATGTATAAAAAAGATCCATCACTTTTCTATGAGTGCAGCCACGGGCTGGGTGTCTGACATCCGGAGGCCTGAGCGGAACTTTTATAGTAAAGAAGGGTAGAGCTGGCTGGGGAGCGAAGGCCTGGGATCCGCTTCTGTGGACCCAGGAAGACAGATTAAGTGTGCCAGGCAGGAAGAAGATGGAGACCAGGGAACCTGGCCCAGCCCAGTTGCAGATGGGGCTGCCGTGCTCTGTGCTCCTCAGGGTGTAATGAACCAAGAGGTTTTTGCAGTTTAAATCCTATTATGATTCATGGGCAGGTTTTGAGCCCCCCTCCCAAATCCTCACGCAGTCAGGGGTGGTTTCTGCAGTTTGTGATTGATTATTATGGGTGTCAGTGCTGCGCCTGCCCTGGGGCAGGTGATCTGCATTACAGTGTAAAGGGGGTGAGAGGCTGCTGGCTGCCTGAGCTGCTGCCCCTCCTTTAGTTCTCTGCTCTTTGCCACTGCCATAAGTGGCTGCCCTCTGCCATGTGCCACTCTGCCTTGGAGCCAGCTAAGTGTGGACTGAAGCCTCCCTTAACTGTGAGCAAAATAAACCTTTCTTGCCCTCTTTTTTGAAGTCACGCATTTGTCCCAACAACAAGACTAACTGAGACAAACCCCAACCTGCAGACTTGGCTGAGAAAAGCTGTGACCTATACATGTAGCATAAAATAGTGTTATGCAAAACAAAATAAAACAGTGTTATGCCAAACTGGGCATGGGGCTCCCTGACTGTAACCCTAGCACTTCAAAAGACTGAGACAGAAGGATGGAGAATCAGAGACCAGCCTGGGCATCATAGGAAAACCCACCTCAAAACTAAAAGGGGCCAACGATTACTCAAATGCAAAGACTCTGAATTTTACCCCCAGTACCACGTTAAAAGAAACAACAACAACAGGACAAACAAACAAACAAATAAAATCCAAAGAAAGAACAAAGAAAAGCAGAAGATGTTTACGCTGACCACGCCACCGATTTCTATGGCTTTTCGCCCATCTCTAAAATAGCTTGTGTCCTCTGACACACCGGTCCTCCAGATTTGTAGTGCTCCAACATATTAGTTATTATGACCTACTTCATTTTATGAATACATGCTACTGAATGATGTCCTCATAATATTTGTGTCCTTATTCTTTTTGACTCTATAGGGTTTTTCCAATGTGTATTCTTTGTTAGTTTGCATTCTGTCCTATTTAGAAATAGCTGAGGTCACCAACTTATAAAGAGAAGATACATCTTTGGCTCCGGGGTGCAGAGACCTCAGCAGGATCTGTTGGCCCTGCTGCATGACGTCTGTGCAGTGCATCATGGGAGAGGAGTGTGATGGGGCGTCGTCATTTGCCTCATGGTCAGAAGCTGACAGCACTGGAGGAAGAGTTTGCGGTCCTACCATCCCCTAGGTCCTGAAGACCTCCCCGTCTTAGGGTGCCACCGCCTTCCTGCACACTGTGGGCTGAGCAGGTCTTTAGAGGATGTCTAGGAGTCAAAGTGCAGCAGCACCGCCTTGGGGTCCATCACGCAGCACATTCTCCTAGCTAATCAACAGGGAGGGAACAGTGATGGGGTAAACCATGCTTAGAAGCTCCCCTTCAACACAGGGGAGATTGAGTGACCCATATCAGTTATGTTCCCCAGCAGTGATGGGGTGCAGCAAACAGGCATTGAGAGGTCCCTCCCGGGAAAGTGCCATGTTCTCAACAGGCAAGCTCTGGCCCCAGGAAGGGGCTCCTTCACCAGTGTTCTCCATGGCATTAGCCCTGCTCTTTAGTGAGTTCTGTGCCTGTTTTCTTCTGGAGCTCCCTGAACGTGGGCACTGGGCACTATGTGACCTTGTGGTATGGAAAGATCAAGGCGAAAGGCCGCTCTCAGTCCTCACTCATGTCCCCTCTGGCAGCACAGTGCCATCAAAGCCTTTGCAGGCCGTGGGCCTACTGCTTCCAGTCAATGGTACGCTGGTGGATATTGGTTACTAACTATATTCTTCAACCTGATTATTTTGTTTCCTTTGATGCTCTTCTTACTCAATTCAGCAGTGATATTTTAGAATTAACAAGAGTCATATGTGAGAAAACTCTGTTCTAAATTCTATCGTAGGTCTTCTAAGAACCAGGAAAGGGGAGCGTGTTTCCTGGCTGTAGGAAGAAGTGAAGATCTGGTCTACTTTTAAACATGTCCCACTTAGTCAATGATAACTTTGACCTTCTGAAAGCCAGCCAGCTCGATCTCTTTACTCCAGAGAAAAACCTTTTGAGAGATGGTCAGTCAGCGCTTGCGTTATAGGTAAAGAATTTTCACTGCCTTCTATATCTGAAAATCAATGAGTGCTACCTAAATTGCGTGTTTCTCTGCATTTCATATAAAAAGCACAGTCTCCCATGGCCATGGACTATCTCCCCAGCTCAGTTCTCCCTTTCTTAAGAAACACTAAACTTAGATTTCTGTGTTTGTTTAGACACTGAGTGGTGATCTCTCCTACTAGGAGTGCTCAGGCATCTTACGAAACAGGTAACTTCATTGGACCAATGTGACTCAAAATATTTCTTATTCTTTGAGGTGTAGATGTAGTTGGATTTTACCACTCGAGACGGTAAGGATTTCTAGCCTCCCAGACTGTTGCACTAGTTCAGTGTCCTGCTCAGGAAGACGGTGCTACGTTGTCTAGGTTTTTGTTTTCCCATCTGCTGCACATGAAGCAATCTTCCCTGTATGTATTAGAATGGTTACAGCTCGCTATTGTAATCAGCCATCTCACAGTCTCAACAAATAATGCAATAAAATCATTCTTGTTGCCCATGTCCTGCCTTGTTAGGCCGGACACTTCTGCATGTGAAGTTCACCCCCAAGTGGCTCCTTTGAGACCCAGAATCCATCTAGCGAGGGGATTCACTGCCTGAATGTCTTTAAATATGACCATGTCAACAGGACAAACACCAGGGAAGATTCCACAGGATGTTTTGCATAAAAATTATAAAATTTTGTAACACCCTAGATACATTACTTTATCATATCCATTTAACTTCAAAGGTTAATGCAAGGACTTTACTAGGGCTGTATAAAAATATAGACTTGCAGCATGCAGGAATTTGTAAATTTTATTTCTCTAGGCTGTTTTGGGCACAGTTCCCTAGTTCATTTACATCACCGCTTTTAGGTCTAGAAAAATGTGCAAGGTGACAAATGACTTTAAAGTATCCCAGGAGTCATTCTTTCTTGGCTGTGTTATGAAAATTTCAGATACATAACTGCAGTGTAGCACACTGGGAAATCAAGTTTCCGTTTCTCCATGTCTTGTAACTGTTATCTCAAGAGTTCAGATTGCATCATGTTGTCTCACACGATGTAGAACCATTGTTTGACAAGGTTTCACAGTAATAGAAGAATAGGAATCCTTTCCTTGGCTCAGTTAGAAGCATTTCATCTTAATGAAACTTTGACAGATCCATCAACTACTCTGATGCATAGAGAAAAGTTTAATATCACGCAAAAACATGAAACTGAACAGATTCAGTTATAATTATTGGGTTAGGGCCTTTAACATTATTTTGAGCTGAAAACAGGGAAAATTAAAAAATTGTGGTGTATGCTAGTAGCATACTTGAAGACCTGCCAAGATTCCACTTATAATCCTTACTTGTTGGGAGTTGATGTTCTGTCACATTCGGTTGGGCTATGAATTGCGATATATTACCTAAATTTCACTTTTAAGATTAGACTTTAGCACATTAAACTGCTTTATATATCAACACAAAAGAGCAAACAGATGTTGTGAATCACAAGTCCGCTTCTACATCAAAATCCTTTACCTGTGGCCCAAGATAATGTTTCTTCATCAAGGGAACTTCATTGTCCTCCTGCCCAGGTTTCCTGCATGCTAGAATCCTATCTAGGTGTCTGTTTACTAATCCCAGAAATGTTAACCAAATACGGGCTATGTGGCAGGTGCGATGCCTGGTGCAGGAAATATATTTAAAAACCAGCAGGTGTCAGAAGCAGCACAAGACAGTCGCCACATCTGTGGGTTTTGTCCACGTAGCCTGTGTTCAATTTCTAGTAGCCAGGCGTGGTGATGCAAGCCTGTAATCCCAGCACTTGAGAGGCTGAGGCAGGAGGACTGGTGTGTGTTTGAAACCAGCCTGGGCTACAAAGTGAGTTCAAGGCCAGCCTGACTGCATAGCTACACCCTGGCTCAAAAAAGAAAAAAAAAAAAAAAAAAAAAAAAAAAAAAATTCCAGCTTCCACCTCTATTTTGTAATTTCCTGATCTGTACACAGGAAATGCAATATTTCTGTGCATAGTGAGTGAGACATAGTAAGTTCTAAATAAATGTTAGCTATTATTACCTCATAAGCTCCCTGATCAGGGTGAGACTAGGAGAACATCTAAGACAAGTAAAAGGAGCCAGGGAGATAGCTCAGCAGCTTATGCACCTACCTGGCAACATCCTGATGTCAAAATAAAAGAGTAGACTGGAAACAAAAAATAATTTATCCCTCTTGCTACACAAGTTCCCTTGAAAGAAATGCTCATCAGTACATGGCTTCTACACCTTGAATCCCTTTTCAGTATTGTCCATTCTATATTAAAGATTCTTCTCTTAAGCAACAATGTATCTACTTAATTTCTGGCTGACTTCATACAGAAAATGAAAAAAATATATTCACCTAGACAGTAATAACGAGATTATATATTTATTCTTGTGCCTCAATTGTCCTGTTTTACATTAGGCTTATTTATTTATATTCTTATTCATCTGTGTTAAGATCAGTACGAAAAAGGCTATATTTAAATTTATTGCTTACCACTGGTCTGCACCAATGGTCTCATCATTGTAGGGCAGATGCTATATTTTAAGTCAGTAATATTTCCAGACCCTGTTTGAGAAGCTAAACAAATGTTCTTTGTCTGGGCTGTGAGCTGCCAATTCATTTATGGAAGCAATTCTCTCTAATAGAGCAGAAAGGTTCAGGACAGGACTGATTCATCAGGCAAATGGCTTGATACCCTGGAAGATTATTCTGAGCAATTTGTCACAAATACTTTAGAGACTGAGGTTGGCAGACACCATCTTGCTCACATTCCTTGTTTTGACCTTGAGGCAGCTAAGGTGGAGAGATGTCGATGAGCTTCCAAACGCCCTACTGCCGACGGCTAGGTGTAGAAGCCGGGCCATGGCTTCCCAGTCATTTCCTGTTCATCTACCTGTGATTTGATTCAGTCAGTAAGTCTGTGCTCCAGGACGGCAACAGGGCCAAGGGCAGGAGCTGGGCCATGGGCAGGAGTGGGGCTGTGGGCAGCAATGGAGGCTGTGGGCAGCAGGGGGGCCGTGGGCAGGAGCACGACCGTGGGCAGGAGCAGGGCCATGGGCAGCAGTGGAGGCTGTGGGCACCATGACAAGCGCTGCAATTCTGCCCTGATGGAATATAAGTTGAACAGGTAAAGAAACTATTAAAGCAAGAATTATAATCTGGATGCCTTGAAAGAAGAATGAGCTCTGGATGCCTCGTGGACACCCACGGGAATCCGGCCCAAACGCTTCCTGGAAGAACAGTCTAAGTAAAACTCTGAGAGAAATAAATAGAAACGAGCAGCTGAAAGCCAGGCAAAGAGAACAAAGGAGACAGGGGCGAGAGCGGGGAGGCTCCACAGCCAGAGCAGAGCCGGCCGGTCGCGAGATAGCTCCCGCGGCTCCTCATCCAGATGCGAATCATCATCGGGGCTCTGAGATCATGCCATATGGTGTAATTTCCAGCGCTGCCTGTGTCGTGAGTCTGGTAGCACGTCATCCAATAAAACGTGTTGACAAAGCCATCGGCAACTGTTGAAAACTTCTCCCCATCACTTACTTGTCCCCCCCACAGGGTCTAAGTCTTTGTTTAAACCATAGTCTCATTAACACAATCATGCTATTTGAAAAGAAAAAAATTAATTGCTTTTTGCCCCAAAAAGAAAACACCAAATATTTAAACAATGAAATTTGAAGCTTTTAGTGATCTGCTTTTATTCTTCTAGTGATTTATTTAGCAAAATAACTCACTCAAGATTTTCTGAACCTCAAATGTATACCAAGGAATTTTCGAGATGCATAAAGGTTTCTTTGTGCCAGCCTGCGTGTTTGTGTTGTTTTAACCCTTAATTTGCTCATGGTAAAGGGACTCAGTTATGGCATCAGCATCGTAAAGGTGTTACTTTCTACTTAGCGTTTTCTAAGGATCCATGCAATTTTAAATGACAAAGGCAAGACACATAAGTAAAATGTATTTTATGCTCAATAGGCATTTACTGATTTTGGAATGTATCAAAGGGTTAAGCAGATTTTTCAGCAGTAATTCTATTCATTACTTTGATACTTTATACTGTCATAGATCAGAGATGACTAGGAGCATCAGGAAGTTGGTGAAAATAGTCACTAGGATTGTACTAACGAAGAGACCGTGTTGGCAAAGGAAGGTTGAAGGATACTTTTTATTTATTAAGAGAAATTCTTAAGCATCAGTAAAGGTTTGGAATAAGCAAATGTCTTGAGGTATGAGTGAATGTCTGAGGTTCACAGGAGGTCTAATGTAGACAACTAAACCAGGCAGACATTTGTGGGACAACTTAACACACGAGATGAAGGCTTCCTTACTTACCTTGGGATGATACTGAATGCTGTAATTATTAATAGTATGGCACTATTAATAATAGCGATATTACTAATACCACTTTATCCAATAAAACATGTTGAACAAATCTCTGGTAACTGTTGAAAACTTCACCCCTCCCCTCGAAACCGCATCTTCTCACACCCAACACCCGAGCCAGCGAGAGCAGTCCCCTGCCCGAGAGCATCTTGTGCTCCTACGTGGATGGATTCCAGACACACGCTAGTAGACGACCTCAGCCATCCCACATGGGACCCATAGAGTGCACATTTCCCTTTTTTATTTTTAAAGTCCATATGCTTGTTTGGCTGGAAGTCAAGTTTCATTACATGCTCCTATTATTCCACTGTATAACAATTTTATTTATGGGGCATTCACGTAAGGCCTAATTTCTTTGCTAGCAAGGCTGCTAATGCATATTTAAGCTCATTATAATGAAAACAGTACTGGTGGAAGTCCCAGGAAGCGCTAGACTTTGGAACCATTCCTTTGTTCCTTTTCCGATAATGGGATTCCATGGGGTGCGTCTTACGCAAATGTGCTGAAGGTCGGCAAGACTTTTACTGAATGCTGGAAAGTCCCACGGAAAGGAAGCATGGCATACTTAATCTCATGAGAAGCCTTTCTGATGCCAAAACGATCCCTGAATTCAGGGGCTTATGTATGCAATGCACGTGTCTTAGAAAGTCACGCAGCCAGCAGGCGATTTGGGTTTTGAATGGGCTCTGTGCAGGGCAACGACAGTCCTGCTTTCTCGCTGACTCTGCGCACGGCTGGCTGTGGCGCCCCTTCCGAGGCTGAAAATGAAGTGGGCTGTCTGGAACGGTAGAAGCTCTTGGGTGTCCACTCAGACCCTCGCCTATCTTTCCACACAGGTCGATAGGTAATTAAATTATGTTATGTAACAAAGGCCTGGCTTGACACCCTCAGTGTTGCATTCGGAGGGGTCTGGTAGAGACCGAAGGTGCCTTGGGGTACACTGTAGGGAGTTTATACACCAACTGAAAGCAGCTTTCTCTTTCAAGAAGGCCACGTTTGTGCTCTGACGTTTGCATTTTTTCCACATAAATCTCACTTTATTTATTTATTTATTTGTTTGTTTGTTTATTTATTTATTTATTTATTTTTTGATGCTTGTAGTTTTGCCTACAGATGTAGCCATAGCGTGTGACTTCCTGGTGAGAGGATGCTCTCTCTGTGAAGGATCGAGGCCTTGTCTATGGCCACGTCTCTGCTGTGTGGCAAGCTCCCTGGTAGGACAGCCTTCTTGGTGGAATAACGGTGGACCCACGTGATGAGAGACCTTTTGCTACACTGTGTGAGACACATGTTGAAAGGAATCGGGGGACATGTAAGTACTTCAAGGGACTGTTGAAGTGATTTTGTTTCATGCTTAGATTCACAAAGTACAAGAATGAAGATAGACGTAACCAGAAACATTCGAAGTGAACTTAAAGCCTCGATTTGCCCTCAAACCGGAGAGCTCCCAGACACTGTTCTTTTTCTGTTTTGAATTGCACCTTATTGTAAAGCTCACTTGGTCGGTATTCGGTTAACGTTCCTAGGCCACAAAAATAGCAGATCGGCCATCCATTGTTATGCCTTACCAAGGAACCAAATAACAGGCATTTTTAAAACTTACCATTCTGTGGGAGGGAGGTCATTAGTGTCTCGGGGATTGAACAGGACCCATAGAGACACAGGTCACAGAGGCATAGATGGATCTCGACACAGAAGCCACCGCCTTCTTCTCAACAGACTTGGAGGCTTCCCTTACTGCTGCTGCATTCCATGTCAGTACTTCTTCCCCTAGTTGTAAAATTTGTTTGGTTTCTGGTTGTCATTATTTTGCAGGAGCAAATGTGAGACTCCTTGCTCGTACAATTATACGGATGTCATGGCTTTGATTAGGGCAGACAACTATTATTTAACAAAGTTTTCTAACAGCAACAACCGTGTTCCTTTTTCAGCTGCGTGGCAGTGCACGGATTCGAGAGCTCGCGCACAGCGGCTGCATCTGTGCTCCAGGCCCCTCTGCTCTTCAGAGTGAACTGTGAGACAAAATCAGGCTTTGCCTTCAAGCGCTGCGGTGCTGACGGCGAGGCAGGCGCGCCCTGGCTCCAGCGGGGTGCTGGTTACCCCGTGCTCCGCAAGCGTGCGGGCCCGGCGCCCACGCACCTGAATGCCGGCTCCCAGGGTTGCAGGTTGCTGGCTGGCAGGTCCCCCACCTGTTTTTACTCTATGGCAGTGGCCTTTGGTGCCATTTTTAGTTTTGATGTAGTATGATCTATCTTCTTTCCTCATTTTTTTAGGCGATTTTCTTTATCTGTCCGTGATGCATCTCCTTCTGTGGGGAGCAGGTGCCCACGCGCAACCCGCTGCCATTCTTTCTCCATCCCCTTGTCTTTCTTCCTCCTCTTTCCAGCTCTCGGTCCCTTGCCCGTCTTCTTGCGTCCTCAAATCTATCTTTTATGGTTCACTTTATTTGTATTTTGGGTTCCCCCTCTAAGAGAAGCCCATGATCCTTCAGCTGTGTCCGGCTCGCTTCCCTTAACATCACGGCCTCCACGGCACGCTTCCTGCAAAGGACCCGCGGGTCCCCTTCCTCACGGCACAGCAGAGCGGCAGGCAGCAGCCTGTTCTCTTCACATCCAAGAAGTCATTGCCCAGTCCAATGTCGCGAAAATTCCCTGTGATCTCTTTAAAGTTTTATCGCTTTGCTCTTAGGTTTTTTGTTTTAAATCCATTTTAAGTTGACTTTTATTCAACCTCATATTATAGCTTTTTAAAAAGTGTATGTTCGAGGGCTGGCCAAATAGCTCAGTGAATTAAA
>PVKN010020664.1:0-15858 GCA_004027915.1 Capromys pilorides
ACACACACACACACACACACCCCTAAAAAGCCCACCTCTGAGCCAGGCCTGGTTTCAGATTGCTCCTGCTCTTCCCACCTTGTGCCACCCCACCTGTCTGAGAAGTGCATGTCCTTAATACAGAGCACGAGACCCTTAGAGCCTCTCACTTAGTGCTTTCTACCACGGAACCATCATCACCCAAGCACTTCTCAGGCCTTTCTCACCTCCAAACGCAGTTGCCAACATCACTATTTTCTGAAAGCATCTCTCTCTGTCTCTGTCTCTGTCTCCCCAACAATGTACCCTTAAGCACTCCATCATCCCACCAGCAGTCACCTCATCTTCCTGCCCTGTGGCTACCCCTGAACACTGGTACAGAGGACAGAGGACCAGGGATGCTAAGGGGACAAGGCGGATTTCGAGTGTGCTTTCACAGGAAGCAGAAGGGTTCTGGCCCACTCCGTCACTTCCAAGCCAGGTCCATCAGTGCCCACCCACCCTTCTCTCAAGCTGCAAATGTGCCTCAGTGGCCTTCAGATGTCAACGCTGTATTTTCTCCAAAGCATGCAAACATCCGCAGATACTTAGCTTAACCATCTGCTCCTAGTTTCTTCAGAAACAAAACAAAACCCTCCCTGTCTACTTACTACAGCTTTCCTATTTAGAATGGACACTTTTTAATCACATTCTCATGGACCAGGAGGCCTCATCTTGCTGTAGGACTTAACTTCAGCTCTATGGACATTTCAGGATTTATAATCTTTTGCCATGGCTGTTTACCAAAGCATACTTCATCTTTAACCTCAACCTAAAAGATGCTAGTATTGCCTAGGGGACAAAAGTACAGTTTGGGGGTCTAGCCAGATAGCTCAGAGGGCTAAAGCACCTGCTTAGGCAGAGTATAGTGGCCAGGGTTTGATCCCCAGCATGCTATGCTGGCCCTGTTCCTGGGTGATTGAGACTGGGCATGGTGGCGCATGCCTGTAATCCCAGCACTTGGGAGGCTGAAAACAGGAAGATAACTATGGGTCTGATCTATACAGTGAGACCCTGTACTAAACACATAAAAAAAAAAAATTTAAACTACTGCTTGGGGAGGTGATTTCATGGAGGCAGGGCACTCAGGAATAGGGCTGGTGTCCTTACAGAAGCCCTAGAGAGCTTGTTTGTCCCTCTACCATGTGAGGACACAGAGAGAATGTGCTATCTGTGAACCACGAATTGACAGCAAACCTGTAGCTGCCATGATTTTGACACTTCTGGCCTCTATGACATGAGCAGCTAAAAGTTCTATCCCATCTGGTCTACCGGACTTTGTTATACCAGTTAGAACAGACTATGACGACATGCACCTGGGCAAGTTGTTGGACCTCTTTGAGCCTCAACTAGAAACCAGACATTCTAATCAAGAGATGAAGTGGGACAGCGCCGTAAGTGCCTGGCCGGAGGGACAGTGGAAAACAGCAGCCATGGCCCCCCAAATCTTGCACATGCCAGGGACACCTGCTCCCTGATACCCTGCCCAAGGACGGGAGGGGTGTTCAGTTAATTGGGCTCTGGGATTCCTGGCGCGATACCTGTCTCTGTGGGGGGCACTCGTGTATGGGTCCCGCAGAGGAGATGAAAGAAGCGACAGAGTAGACGGCATATGGCTCCCGGTGGTGGGGAACCATATGAATGAAAACAGAAACCCCTCAGTGCTCTGCAGCTTGGCCAGGCGCTGAGCTCCTGCCCAAGTCAACATGAAAGGGGCAACACACAATCAGGGTACTGCTTCCCGGGGAGCCAGGTAAGAGCTAGGCATGCAAGTCACAGAGCCACTCCAGTTACCCACCAATGCTCTACCAGGGCCCGTCCCTGCCAAGGGTAATGACACAAGCTCCACACCTGGGGGAGGAAGGCTTCTCAGAGGTAGGGCTAGCTCCCGAATCACTGCGAGAACCCTGCAGACCCCCTACTTTTTGCCGCTTGACAACCTCTGCCCCATCCTGTGCACTGTCAGGACAGCTGGCGCGAGGCTCCACCTGCACACACCCACACCTCACTCAGCAAGCACGCGACCGCTAGCTCAGCACCCACCCCGGGAGCACCAGCACTGCTGCTCCTGCTCCTGAGCCTGGTTTCCACCTTGAAAGGAGCCATAGCGGGGGTGAGAGAGCCGAGCTTGCTGCAAGACCCCAGCCAAGGTCCCCAACATCACAGGAAAGGGGTGCAGCAGATGAAACACACGAAGGTCCTGGACACCAAACTGTGTCTCCACTGGCCAGATCTGAGTTGTAATGACAGAGTTACTCCACCATATTTAAGTGTTCCACTCACAGGACCGAGGAGGTCAGAGGCAAGAGAACTCTCAAGTTATTCTCTTCATTCACAGGTAAGAAAACTGGGCTCTGAGGAGCTGAGCCCCGGCCCACTCCAGGCGGGGACAGGTGCAGCCTCTGTCCTTTTGTCCCAGGGAGTACAAACACAGTGACTGGAGCCAACACTAGGCGAGTGACTATTTTATCAAGTGTAGGCTTCCAGGAGAAAAAAATGTTCTTATTCACAGCCAAAGTTCTTATCTGTTATTTCATATGGTTCCTTCAGCAGCTTTAGTAATGTTCCAAGCACTCTGCAGAGGAAAAGTAAACAATAGATTTCCCCTCCTGGTCCTTCTTTCCCATGGTTCTCAGAACAAACCTTTCCTCTCCTACAGCCTGTGTGCAACCCAGCGTGGTGGCCCCCTCACACCGCTGCAGTGCCTCTTGCGGGTCTGCTCCATGCTCCTTCTGGGAGGCAGTTCCTAACAAGGGCAGCAAATCACACACACTTGTACACATGGCACTCCTGAGAGGCTTTGAATAAACACAGTTCCACCCTTACATCTTTTTATTGTATAATTCTCACGCTATTGACTTCATACTGCAGTTTTTCAACAAGAACCATAAAATCCTCGTCGTCCCTGTTCAAAGACTCCAAAGGCCATAACCAAAGGCTCTAAGGGAGGGAGACTCAGTGACAACCAACATCTCCAACCCTTTCCCTGGTGGAAGTTATCCCTTAAGTCCCATAACACCTATTCTTTTATTAATTGCCACCTAGAAAAGAAGACTGGTGCAGTGTATGTGTTTAAAAACAAAGACTATATTCTCTGTTCTGCTGAAGAGAAGGTTAGACAAAAGAAAGAAAAACAGCACCAAAGAAAGAAACCATCCCAGGAGTAGTCAGGGCATTTGACAGGGAAGATTGTAAATCCCCTACACATGCCTCAACCCCATGTCTGACCCAAGGATTACAATGTGTCTGCTGTGTAGCTACTTCCCCTTAGAAACTGTGGGCAAGGAGCCAGGGAGATAGCTCTGTGGCACAAGTGCCTGCCTGGCAAGTGCAAGCTCATGAGTTTGAACCCCGGTCCTGCAAAAAGAAAAAAGGAAAAGAAAAAAGAAAAGAAAAGAAACTGGGCAAATTTGTAAAATAAGGGAAACACATTTTTATTAGGCATTATTATATGAAATAACGGAGGGAATAAAAATGACTCTCTAGGAAATGTAAGCAGCCTTGCTGGCTCGTCTCCACCACAAAATCAGACAATCAAGATAATCGTTATCTTCTCAGAGGCCAGGATCTGCACTGACTCAGCATTATCCAGACCTGGCCACTGGCAGATGAGCTGTCAGAAGGGAGACTATGGACACATCACGCATCAGATACCAGCAAAGACACCTGCTCTGAGCCAAGTGCCCTGCCCTCCCTCCCCGGCACAGGGGAGCCTATCTGTTTAGGAACAAAGCCCTGACATACATCCTTCTCAATCATTGACCTGCTCAAATGCTGGGCAGATAAAATGAATTCCACTCTTTTTTTTCCCCTAAAATTAATACCAAGGCCAAAATGTTACTACATTTTATAGCCTGCCTGGCTCTGGCCAGGGCAAGAGGACAAATGGAGTCCCGCCTTTAGCCGGTCTGCTTCTCCACTGCCAAATGCATCCTTCACCTGAAGATGCCTCAAGCCAAGCTGAGGACGACCAGGCCTGCAGGTTCCAGCCTGGCCCTTGGTTCCTCTGCAAGCACAGTACCCCCAGAAAGATGGGCAGAGGCTGAGAAGAAGACGGCCCTTGCAAGGGGCTGCTCAGAGGCATGCAGTACGTGGCCTAGAGGGAGCTGGCTCTGCAGTCCTGTTATCTGGGTAGTGACTGGGAGTGAGGAAGGTCAGGCAAGGCAAGGCCCCGATCTGTCCAGGTCTAAGGACAGCAAACCCTGCTTCCGAGAAGCCACAAGGTCCATTTCTGGCAGCCCATATCTCCTGGGCTTCAGGTCACTTTTCTTCTTTTCAGTACTGGGAATCGAATCAGAACCTTGCACTTGCCAGGTGGGCCCTATGCCACTGAGCTGTCTGTGGCCCCTTACAGCAGACTTTCTACCAAATGCAGCCTCATCCCCAAGCCCCTGACATAACTGGGGATACTGGTGCAGAGCCACGTTGAGTGGGACACAGGAGGGGAGGACATCTGTTCCACACCCCAGTTTCACCATACCCACATGGCACTTGAAGGTATTTAAGTCATACAAGAAGAAAAAGGGTGTGGAAAAGTGATCTTAAACAAAAAGTTAACATAAGGTAGTGAGGGATCAATCAGCACACTGCTGTTACTCTCTCTTCTTGCTATCTCGGCTCCTGGGGCCTGCAGGAGCTATATTCTTGGAATTCAAGAATGGAATCACACAAGCTATTCTTGCATTCTTGCAGGAGCAAGGTGTCAAATATAGCATCAAAGTTCCCGCTGGAATCCTCCTTTCCCTAGTACACAGCCCTCAAACCCATCCAAATGTTTGAGGGAAAGGTCCTTTGAGTCAAAGAAGTAGAAAAACTTCTGAAAAACACACACCCAGCACAACTCGCTCCATCGGCTTGTTGAATAGCCACAAAGCACAGCCCCCACCCTGGGACCCTGTGGCTGCAGGACGTGGACTATCCAGAGGCAGCTCTCTGGTCTCCAGGGTGGCTCTGTGGCTCAAGCAGAGCTTCAGGAAGAGGCACCGCACTCTCCTCTGGACTCCTGACCTCTTTCATTACCTGGTTCTTCTGGGGCTGGTGGTGCGCTGATCTCGGGTTCTGGGATAACTTCGGGGGGTGGCGGGGGTGGGGCTGGTGGAGCTTTGACAGGCGTTGTTGATTCTGGGGTCTCAAATGCTTCCTCAGAGTCTGAACTCCTGGTGAAGAGAGAAGAGAAACACAGGTTAGTTGAGGGCCAAAGGGTAGGTCTGCTGAGCAAGGCATGGCTCTGACCCAGGGTCGGAGGACTCAGGCCCACTGAGTGGTTCAACCGTTCAGGATAACACATAAGAAATATTACCTGATGGTGCAATTCCCAAAGCCGAAGCCCACCACCACACTAGGTGGCGTATTCTTCGAACTCAGCTCAACTCAAAACACATACTTCTCACCTTAGTGGCAAATACATACAAGGGACGATTTCATCAATTCAGTCACACAAACGTAGAGGTAGTCTATGTGTTCGACACTGCCTGGAATTTCTAGCTTATGAAATTACGCCTCCATTTGCCCTCTTCTTCCACCATTCTACTTCCCTGCCTTCTCAGCAGCTCTCTTAAGTTGTTAGCATGGAGTCATTCTCTTCATAATCCTACCTCTTTCTCTTCTACTAAATTCAAAATGCCAGGAGGGCAGCCAGGCTTTTTTATCTCATGATCTCCCAGACTAAAACAGAAGGTAGTGAATAAACCTGCTGAATGAATGAATGAACAAGTGAGTGGATGAACGATGGCAGCCAGCGGAGGCTGTGACAGACCAGTCACAAAGTAGTGTGGGTCAATCACATTGGTATGAAAATGACCTTCACTGGTCTGCAAGAAAATCCACATGCAAGGAAGCTTCTTGACCCAGACAGCTGGACCAGAAGTCCACTAGGAAAGCTCTCCACAGTTACAAATAGAAGATAGTGGTAAAAACCCTGCCCTGGGCTAAAGGCAGCCTTTTTCCCAGCCTGCTTCCACCGTCTGCTCCACATGAAGCCAGGAGGATGAGGTTCCTCCAGTCACTGACCAGGGTGTGCCCAAGGCCAGAAGGCAGCTGTCCTTGGAGCCGTGGTCCATCCTTACCTGCAGGGGAAGCCAGAGGGCAGCAGCAGGCTGGTTCCCATCTCAAAATGGCTTAAACAGACCCAAGTACCAAGTGACTCATCACAGGGAGGTAGTCAACTACCAAAGGGTGGATACTTAGAATTTCAGATTGGCACAAATGGTCTTAATCTCAGCAGGCCAATCCAGTGCAATGGGAACCAGAAGGTGACATGCCAGGTAGGACTGAGCATAAAGTGATGAGCTGTGCCAGGCTGCCACGTCCCCTAAAGCTGAGAGGTGCTCCTGGCAGATGTGGTCTGCCTGGCAGACCTACAGGAGCAAAGTAACACAGGCACTACCAGTAACACAGGCACGGGGTCTCCACCTTCTAAAGACCATCAGCCATCAGACAGAGAGTACCAGGGGCCACGCCAACCCCTCCGCTGTCTGCCAGGAGCAGAGAAAGTAGCTATTGGTAAGTTTCCTGTAGACAAAATACATCAGTATTGTTTTTACAACTTTTTTGTGGGCAACTCATTTTATCAGTGCCAAAGATCACTACCACACACAACACACACCGTTGTAACCGGCCACAAAGCCCTCCAGGGACCTGAAGAAATCAGCAGAAACATCAGAGCTGCTTGTGATGGGAGCCAGTGAGCCCAAGACATATTAAATTTCATGAGTAAATGCTTAATTCATTCAAACACAAAAGGCCCAGAACTGGCTCTTTACACATATATTAATACTAATGAGCTTAAGCTTTTGTTTACTAATTTTTGACTCATCCACACTTGGACAACAACAGACCTAGGTCTAGGTATCTAAAGTTTGGAGGCCTGTTTACAGATACGAAAAACACAAGATCACAGAATGAAGCCCGATGCTTTGGTGCGCCCAGGATATAGCCCTGGGAGCCATTTCTCACCCCGCTCCCAGCACTACTGCATCGGAAGCAATGGTTACTAGATGCACAAAGCCAACTTGCCTCTTTCCAGAGCTTTCTTGAAGAGCTAGCAGCCTGGAGTTCCCACTGCTGTCCGCCGCTGTCCATAGCCACCGGCCCCATTCCCAGGGGAACCACATCTGCCAGGAGCCAAAAGCCATCTCCACCGAAGAATAGCCTCTGCCCCCCAAATTCCCACACTAAACGCCCACACTGGTATCTCACATCTAAATCTTAGTTGTAACCAAAAAACTGCAGCACCAGGCACAAATGCTATGAGCAGCCCAGCTCAGGCTGAGCTATAAGGAGAGGGGCTGAATGCTTCTACCCCTGGCTTCTGCATCCCTGGGCACTGAAAACCCGTGGCTTCGGAGCACAAAGGGCCCTGGTCTTTCTCCAGAGGGCCAAATGCTCTGGGGTTCTGGCCACTGAATCCCAATGAGGTCTCCGCTGCTGCAGCTGCCAGGAAGCACACCTGCTCCAGGAGACACCCCGCACCCGAGCTCCTCTGCTGCCTGGGAGGCAGTGTTGGGGGGCCGCTGGCCTGCACACCAAAGCCCTTTGTGCTTCCTCGGGTGTTTACTATGAATATGAACGTCTCCGCCTCAAAACAGCAGGGACCACCGTGGACCACAGAAGCACTCACTTCCAGTGCTGCCTGCCTTATTTTCATATTTCCATACCCTCTCCCAGGAGCAGAGAGCGAGTTAATTAGAGCAGGCGGATGGCAGCTTTTTTAATTAGCTCTTTTTTCCCTACTCAGTTTCCCAGGGGCTTAAAAACATTTCCAAGAGCAAGAATTTCTGCAGTCCACCCACAAAGGGTCTGTCCATAAAAACAAAGCAGCACTTTGGAGTCTCACTGCGCAAAGGCAATTCCCCTCAGCTGTTAGATTTTTTTTTCCCATTAGGAGAAAATAAAGTACAAGAAATTACTCTGTGAAGGCTCCACACATTTTAAAGATGAAAACAGAATTAATTTAATTTGCCACAAATATGTATCAGAAAGAGAAATGTTGTCACTACAATCTGCTAAAACATCTCTAAATGATGAGAAAATATATTTCCCTGGTAGACAGACACTATGTTCGGATGTATAGAAGTAAATATGCACACACAATTATCTGTATTCTTAATGGCCAAACATGAAATGCAGTGATTATTTCTCAGCATGCTGCCAGCTGTTGAGCATTTTGTTGTGTCAGGCTCTGGATTGGACCCATTTATACTCTTATCTATAATCCTCAAGCATATCCAGCCTGCCTGAGAGCAGTCCCATTGCATAGATGAGACAAATATGGCTTAGAGACACCCTGCCCAATGCCATGTAATCAGAAAAGGACAGGAACCAGGGCTCAAGTCCAAACCATCTGTCTCTAAAATCTGCCCTTACCACTGCATCTGTGGTTTCCAAGTGTTTCTAAGAAGCTCCTCGTATAATATATTCTTATGATAAAATCTATCACGGAAAACAATAAAGCTGTTTGCATGAACTTGAAAATTTGACACCAGGGTTTGCCGCTTTCTCCTGTTGCCGTCTCTCCTGCTTGTACAGCATCAGGCGGAATTCTGACACATGGCTGGTCGGGTGGCCATGGGGGTCTTCACCAAGGCAGATGATATGGGAGAACCACCAGGCCAAAAAGCAATCACTGTGGGCCAGCCAGATAGCTCAGCGGATTAAAGCCCCTGCTTAGGCAGACGCAGGGGCTGGACAGTGCCAGCCCCACCCCGTGGGCATGCTGAAAAG
Source organism: Capromys pilorides (assembly GCA_004027915.1). NCBI lineage: Eukaryota > Metazoa > Chordata > Mammalia > Rodentia > Capromyidae > Capromys > Capromys pilorides. The sequence continues at coordinate 8,740 of PVKN010020664.1, forward strand.
GCAATGGAGACTGGGCATGCGCCTGCAATCTCAGCACTTGGGAGGTTGAAAACAGGAGAATCACTATGAGTCTGATCTGTGTAGTGAGACCCTGTACTAAATACATTTTTAAAAAAGCAATCAATGTATAAGCACAAAGCAAGAAACGTGCTGGTGGGATCTGAGACCATAGGGAGCGTGACAGGTGATGGGGGAGAGAGAAATGAGCACTCCCAGGTACGCACAGCCTACGCTAGCCACGATGTCTGTAGGGCTCCTCAACTGTGTGCACAGTTTCTTGACTTTCAGAGAACCCCGATAAAGCTCTGAAGTTCAACACGGCACAATCTGCACTTCTCTGCTGCACACAATGCAGAATGCAGTGACAAGCAGTGCTAGGATGGGGTGGCAGTGGTGCTGTCCCTACAGCCAGAGTAGGGCAGTGGGAAATGAGCCCCTCAGAACTTGTGTTCTTCAGGTTGTGATTTGGTATAAATATTGTCATGGTTTTACTTACGATGTGGATCACAACAACAAAATAAGAGCACATGCGTGTGTGTACACACACACACACACACACACAGACATCTACATCGATCCACATATAAACACAGAAGTGAATGAATGAATGTGTATGTAAAGAGATACTATATATAGGTTTTTTTGTTTATTTTATTTTTTTATTTAGTCATTTTAGTCCAGGGTCTCACAAAGCAGCTCAGATTTGTAGTGATCCTCCTCTCTCAGCCTCCCCAGGGCTGGGATCATAGATGTGTGTCACCACGCCCACTTTCTATAGGTGTGTGTCACCACACCCAGTTTCCAGGCCAGGATAGTGTGCATGGGACTCCAAGGCCAGCTTGGCATGCAGGGATCGAACCCAGGACATTACGCTTGCCAGGCAGGTGCTCAGACTGCCAAACTATCTCCCCGAGCCCCTATATATAGTTTTTTGATGTATCATTAAATGGTTGCATTTTGCTCAAGTTTTACTGGAAACTACTTAAGACCTTGGGGTACCAAACTGCACAGACCAGTCTTCCAACTTTGAAGATGGAAGAGAAGTTAGAGATGCTGATGTCCTTAGTTTATTTTATTTTTTGGCACCAGGAACTGAACTCATAACCAGGCAGGCACCGGGCCTCTGAGCTGTATCTCAGCCCAGCAATGTCCTACCGTAACACACTTATCTCGTCTTTTTAAGCAGATGAGGAAACTCAAAGTCAACACGACTTGCCCAAGACCACTGGCTCATGCAGAGCAGCCTAGCTGTGTGTACCACAGACCTGGACCTACCTTCGTTCAGTAGCACCCCCAAAGAGAAGCTTCTGTTCTGAACACAACAGCCACTCTGGAAACCTAAGATTACCTACAGTCAAATGCTCCCTGATTCCCAAGAAACAGTTCTCAAGACTTGCTGAAGGGGAAGGGGATATCTCCACGGTTATCTATTTCAAGATCAATTCCTGACTTGAAAGTGATGCAAGGCAGGTCAGAGACACCTGGAACCACCCATAAGAGAAAGCACCTACGGGAAAGAAGGGGGGTCTCATGCTGGGATCCCATAGTCTGAGCTTCAAGCAAAAGTGTAACCTGAGCAAGAAGTCTGGGAGCTGCCTGGGGTCAGCCTGGGACTCCCCTTCTTTCTGTCTTCCACCTTTCTTCTTGAAGACCAAGCTTAGGCAAAAGCCACAACTCTGGCCAAAAAAAATAAAAAATAAAAAGCCCTGCTTTAGGGAAGATCAGCCATCAGGTATAGGCCAAGAGACCCTCTGACTTCCCTGAAGGGTGGAGAAGCTCTGGGAAGAAGAATAGGTAAGAGCCTGAGGAATTTGTGAGTATAGATATTTTTGAAACTACTACATACTAGATTCTATTCTTCAAAATACTCCACTGAATCCCAGCTGGCACGTTTCCCACACCTCTTCTCCTCCCTCTCCTTCTTTGCCCGCCCCTCTCCTCTCCTCCCATTTCTTTTCCTCTCCCCCCTCCCTTGATCTCTCTCTGCCTAAAACAAGTTGGCCAGACCGATCAGCAGCCTGTCTTCCGTGAACACAAAGTGAGCTCCAACAGGCCAGGCTGCTCAAATTTTCCAGACTGATACCTAAGGAAAATCAAGGCAGGTGACAGTACATTCATCCCAAGATCCCCAGCACAGAGGTTCTGTGGGAATTATGAGGAGGGCACCCACCTATTTTCAAGGTGGGTACCACTTGGTAGCCATGCTGAGACATGAGCAGGGCTTAAAGGGGCCATAGCCATGAATACACCAGCTGCCTCCATGTTAGAGGCATGGTAGGCCAAGAGAGCCCACACTGATAGAGTATCCCACAGACCTAGGTGCAGCCAGTTGGAAAACTAAGGCCAAAGAGAATTTACAAGAAGGCTCTGGATGCCGAGGACCCAGACTTAGATAGAAAGATGAGCTTTCTAGATGTCCAATCTTTTTTGGACCTCCCTGTATTCAGATATTGATTTAAACTCTAGAGGGAGAGCATTCAATTGGCCTGTCTTGGGTCATTCAGCCAAAAGAACAGAATGGCAGGGAGCCCAAATGAAGAATCAGCCCTCCCAGCCATGTCACTTACTGGGCAAACCACTTGACCTCCTGAGCTCCTGGATTGCTTGTCCGATAAAAGGAAAAACAGTGGTTGTAAGATAAAGTCTTCTCCTTCGCACTGCAGTCCCAATTCCGCCCTGGCCTCCAAGTGTTAGCTATCTAGAGGAAGGTGATTTGCCAGCAAGTTGGCCAAGTCTTGTATTTTACTTGGTCAAAGCTACTGAGTTGGGCATCGCAGAGAATCTGGAGACCAGAGAGGGCAGTCACTGCACGCCAGGATGTCTGTGGCCTGAGTGTGCCTGTGGAGAATGGGGGTACTCTGTGGACAATGCAGGAGCTCACCCTTACTTTTCCAAGGGGCTGAACACAACTTAGCCTCCAGGAGGGGCCAGAGCCTCAGGAATAAAGGAGGCTTGGAGTACAGCACTGTGCCTGTGTAGACACATATGTGTGCACCCTGAAACACATCCCTGAAACTTAGTGTTGAAATTAGTTTATTTGTGGTAACACGAGGCACCACACAAACACAAGTGATGCCTCAGTGACGAAGGGCTCCACTACATCAAGTACAGGACGATGCTGAGCCGGCTCCCAGCTTGAGATGCCACTGATCCATACCAGGATCCTATTAAGCCTTCCTGGAGAAAAGCCGGACTGAGAAGCAAGTCCTGGGGAAAATAAAGAAATCAGTCCTCGAACTGCCCATTTAGTCTCCTGCCTGCATGCAATCATAGTTCCCAAACTTCACCTTTATAACTCAACTCCTTGGTTAAATAGCCTAAGCCAGATCTTTCATTTAAACACAGATTCTTTAAAAACATCTCACTGGAATTAAGCTGTTATGGCAACTAAAGAGAAGAATACACCACGCTGAATTCAGGAAGACGTAAGGAAGGGCCTCCAGCGGGCTGTCATTAAAGGCCTTTCTGTCCTCTCCACGGAGAGGCGAGTTATAGTAACATCTCACCCAGCCAGAAGCCACTTTACAAGCAGGCAGGAGTCCTCACCCTGTGGAGACGCGACAGGACCACAGAAAACACAAATGTCTATCCAATCAAGTCACGCACATGACATTTTTCCTAACGTTTTTCCTAAAACCCCTTCACCTCTCTTGCTGAAAAGTGTGTTTGGTCTTCTCTGCAAACATACATAATTAAGCTTCTCTCATGCACCAGCCTCAGAGCTTGGTATCTGGTTTCTGAACCCAAATCAAGTAAGTGGCAGGGGTGGAGATAGGTACACAGATAGTATCTATAAAGATTATGTGACAAAATAAGCATGAAAGGGGATGCAGGGACCCACAGAGGGCTCAGGTTTGGCCAACTACTAAGGTTTCCCCAAGCAGCTTTGGAAAGTAACCTCCCACAGGACCGCCCAAGGAGGAGTAAGGGGGTGGGTTTACATGTAGAAGAAGCCCTGGCAAATTAAGGAATGAATGTATAATATGATCTTATTTACCATTTAAAAATTAAATACAGGGCTGGGGAGATAGCTCAGGGGCCTAAGTGCCTGCCTGGCAAGTGCAAGGTCCTGAGTTCGATCCCAGTTCCACAAAAAATAAGTAAATAAGTAAGTAAATAAATAAATAAAACTACAAATATATATGAACACATATGCACATTTATATACACGTATGCCTATGTACATATAAAATACGCACAATGGGCCTGGTAGCACATAGCTGTAATCCCAGCCCTCCGGGAGGCTGAGGCAGGTGAATCAGCTGCTCAAGTCCAGGCTGTGCAACTTAATGACTTGGCAAGACACCTTCTCTCAAAATAGAAAGAAGGCTGGGAATACAGCTCAGTGGGGGAGGCCTACGGTGAAAAAGGAAATGCACACACACATGCACGCACACAGAGGTGGCAGAGATATGCTGTTCTTTAAAATTCAGAAATGGGGCTGGGGAGATAGATCAGCAATCCAAGCGCCTGTCTGGCCAGTGCAAGGACCCGAATTCGATCCCCAATATCACATGCTGTGCCAAGGAAAATGGTGCACGCCTGTAATCCCAGCCCTGGGAAGGCTAAAACAGGACAATCACGAGTTGCTAGTATGAGAATCTGAAGCAGTAAATACAATCTGAAAGGTACAACAGACACTGTGAAAGGGCAAGAATGTGTTCAATGGGAAGGAAAAACTGGGATAAGGAAAAAGACAAAGAACATGGGGGAAGATATATTTATGTATATATGCAGGAGAGCTTGCATAATTGCACTGCTGATTTCTGCTGGTCTTTTAAAGGAGCAGTTAATGCTTAAAATTCTTTTTATTCTTTTTGAGTTTTTTTTTTTCTTTTTAATTCCTTAAAACTTTTTTGTTGGCATTGTTCTGTTTCATTTTTTAACTAATTTTGCAGAGTCTGAACTGTGCAGTGAGACTCTGTATCAAAAAAATAAAAATAAAGACAAAAAATAAATTCAGAAAAGCATATTTAAACAAAGGTACCAGAAACAACAAGGCTGCCTTGATACAAGGCAGGATGCAGCCCCCTGCAGAGAAACCACGTTCCACCACTGGGGCCCAAGGAGCCCACTCCAGATTGCTCGGCACCATCTTCTAAATCTCATCCAGGTCCTAAACACAACAAGTGGGTCAGACCCCAGCTAGGGTCTGACTAGGTGGATTTCGCTCCTGGTAACACAGACTAAGGAAAGGAGCTAACAAGGAGGATGGAAAGAGATTTCGTAACTTTTCTCACTGCACCATCTAGGGCAGAACTCCCCCAAACTGCCCCCAACTCAGCTACAAACACCCCTCCCACATCTGCAGCCCAAGGTCTACACTAACCCAGAGTCCTTATATAAAGTGCAGGCGCATGCACAGGTGAGGGGGGACCCTGCCACAGGCTCCAAATAAGCCCGTGATGGGAGTGATCGCACAGGCGCACACATGTGCTCACAGTTTGCTTTTGTTCAGGGATCTGACCCTCACAATGGGGGAGGCACATGGACAACATGACGACAACATGGCAAGAGGAACCGCATGCCACGTTCAGGCACCTGGGCTGACAAACCAGATCAGCCAGCACTCTCAAAGCTGTCCGGGTCTTCCCAGGTCCTGAGGATGACAAGGGTTATCGAGACCAGGGGTGCGTGTCTTGTGGAAAGTCAACCGTTCCTCCCTGCGTATGCGCACACCTCCAAATCCGCTGCTGCTGTGTCCGGGTGCCCTCAGCAGCCCAGAGCACCCTCTCCTCCAGAGAGCTGAGCAGGTACACCGCAGCTAGCCAAGCTGGTCACTGGTTTCCACCACAATGCCCTCCTCAGCTTCCTCCACCTTTACCCATTCATCCACTCAGGCTGGGAGTGGGCATCAAGAAGGCCCATGCCATGCCATCGTGCCAACAAGGGCTTAAGGTTCTCAACACCTACAAGGCATGATATGGAGAAACTGGAAGCCATCTGGGCCTCTGGGTGCATGTCAGATCAGCCCCAAGTTCTCGCTAATTTCTACCTGGGCAAGCCCAGGGACATAGCTCGGTAGCACAAGCACTTGCCTGGCAAGCATCCAGTCCCAACTTCTATACCTGGTACTGCAAAAAAAAAAAAAAAAAAAGTAAGAAAGAAAAGGGGGGTGGTGAGATAGCTCAGCAGTCTAAAGCACCTGCTTAGACAAGCTCAGGCAAGTGCAGCGACCTCGGTTCAATTCTCGGTACCATATGCTGCACCAGCCTGAGCTAGTGGCAAGAACCTGCTAATTGTCCCAGGCCTCAGTTTCCTTGTCTGCACCATAGACAAAAGGCAGGAGTTTACTGTCCTACACACTGCTGTGGCCACTCAGGGAGCTGAATTAGTGGCTGGGAAGTATGAGGTATTTGTTTCCTTACCATAATCTTTCAAGTGTGAGAACTCTATAGCCGAGGTGACTCTGCCTGTCACCTTCACATACCACAGAAACCTAAGGCACAGTCCTGTCCTAATCTTCTTTAAAATCTGCTGTAGTCAAAGGAGAACTATTCCAGTAACTCATGAGCTTGCAGAGTGATGATTTTCTTGGTCTTCCCACACATTCAACATGCATGTGCACGTGCACACGCGTGTGTGGACACACACACACAGAGCTAAAGTGGCTGTGGGCGAGGAATTGTAAAACTAAGTAACACATTTCACTTGAATATTTACTGAATTAACTCACAGCTGCTCAGACAAAAACTCCCCAGCCAGAAAAAGCAGTAGAGATGATACCGTCTGCCGTGGCTCCGGGAGGCACTGCCTGGAGCACTCCCCTTCATGCTAGTGGACCAGTCACCAAAAAGGGCCTAGGGAGTGTCCAGGCAGAGGCTGCCGGGAGGCGGGAAGGAAGGTGACAAAGCACAAAGAGCAGGTGTTGGGCCATGACCTGGGCCTTGTGGGAAATGTGAGGAGGCAGAGGGTGACAGGAGCAGACACTTAGCTGCATCCAAAAGAAAGGGAGGGGCTGAGGAGTGGCTGACATGAGACACATGCGGGAGGTTAACGTGACAGATGTCAAGGAGAGCGCAGTGATCCCGGATTGTCTTTTTGAGGGTTGAGCTAAAACAGGCATGTATTTTTATTTGGTCTGTAATTTATACAGGAAAGGCAATGGTTTTACCTAAG
>PVKN010020665.1:0-15847 GCA_004027915.1 Capromys pilorides
CCCTCTTTAGTTCAGAGTGAAAAAAGGCCAGTTTCTCAAGAGGAAATGGGAGTGTGTCACAGACTGGACTGTGGTGATAAAATACCATTGGATAGCTGTGAACAACAGAGATTTACTAGTTCTGGATGTGCCCGATGACATCTAAGATATTGTCTTAGTTACTTTTCTCATTGCTAAGACGAAATACTCAATCTCAATATTAAAGGAAGAAAGGTTTATTTAGTCCACAGTTTGTAGAGGTTTCAGTCCAGAATCAGTTGGCTCCAAAGCAGGGTGGCAGATGGCAGAGGGACATGGTGGCAGAAGACAACTAAAACAAGAGTAAGAGGAGGAGGAAGCAAGACTCTTTCTGCTCCTTTTATCTTGTCCAGTCCACTAGGATTAGGCGATACCAATCCAGTCAGTGGACTGATTCAGCAGTCACCCACCTTTAATCTCATCGCCCTGAATCCCAGCACTGAACCATGAATTAATCACAAACTCTAGATTCAGTTACCTCTGAAAAAGCCCTATCTAAAAGTGCCTGAGGCTTTGGAGGGACATCTAGACACAAATCCTAACAGATATCTACCAATTTAACCTCTTAAGCTGCTGTGTGAACTCTTAAGCCAAAGGAGGTTCATTATCATCAGGTGCTCATTGTTCATGTTCATTGCCATGCTGTTTGGTACATTGTGTTTCTGAAGGGTTGTTCTCTGATGGAGCAGTCTCTGGATGGAGCAGTTCTTACCCTATTCACATCAGAGAAGAAGTTTGCATTTCACCCTTCGAAGGAGGCATGATAGTTTTGGGTTCTTTTCTTAGATATACAACAGAAAATATATCCCTTCCCATAGTTGGTAAGCTTGCTACACAGCCTCTTTCTCTGGGGCACAGATGCACATAGGCTGAGCCTTGGCTAACAGGTAATCAGAGAAGGAAAACTCTCTCTTCACAGCCCTGCTGCTACCCAATGAGGAGGTTTTGCATACCAAGCAAGTGTCCAACTCAATGCCAGCATCGGTTGGGTATCTCATAACATAAGTCAGCCGACATCCAGAGTTCACGTAGACTGTACAAGTTAGGGGCTCAGTCACACAAAGCTGCCCCCTCTTCAGATGCCGGCTGCCTTCTCCACACTTACGCCCAACTTGGTTACACTACTTTTCCTTTAATAGTTTGCAGTCATGAATGCAGGGACACATTTTGCTTCCATTTCCAGGTTATGATAGAGGTCTTATAAAGGATACAAATGAATAGCTAGGTGAATATATGCACAGGGAGAGGTCTCAGAGGCTCCTAAGCACAGGAGTTTCTGTCCTTGTAGAGCTGGAGCCTGCTGTTCCTGCAGTGTGTGAACATAAACAACTCAGAAGCTCTCCAAACCACTCCATGTAGGCTTCCTATGTAGCTATGATCAGTTGAACACTAGCCACTGGTAATTAATTCAGATTTAAGCCCTTTCACCTCCTTAGGCCAGCTTTGGAAATGGTTATATCTAGCTGAAAATGACAACCTTCTGTTAACAAGGTTTGTTCTCATCTATAGCAACCAGACCTTGCCTTGGAGCTATACAGACTTTCTGCTACCGCTCATTTCATTAGCATAAATGCACATGTGGTTGAAAGGGGCTTACTGTGAATTAAAAAAAAAAAAAAAACCACTCCCATCATGGTTCTCAAAATATCGCCAGGATTTTAGAGGCTCTGTGCTAAGACTCAGGAACAAAATCAAATATTAAAACAAAAGATGCTCTAGCCAACCTTACCATTCAGAAAGTGGTGTTTTAAGAGCTCTGTGTCTACAATTTGGAATAAAGATGTAGTATATATTTCTTATTGTATTATATCACAGAAGCCCTAAAAATTTACTTTGTATTCTATCACTGAACTTACTTGTAATCTTTGGTATCTGAAATGCTGTTCGTCTCAGTTGTTTTGTACACCTAGCTGGGGCATTGTATTAATGTGATGAATTATTTATGTGTCCTAGTACCACGTACTTAATGTGCTTGGAATTCAGGAAATGTTTTTTATTTTATTATTATTATTCATTTAAAAAATACTTTCCCCCCATACTTTCAGGGCTTTGTCATTTTTATCACCTGTCCCACTTAATAACCAAACTATTTTTATTTCTGAAAGCTTTTCTAAAACTTATTAATCTCCAAAAAAGATAGTTGAGTATGGTGATCAGGTCAGTTGACTTCTTTAGTGACTTCATCCTGAAGCAGCATGTGGAATGATTTTCCATTTGAGGTCTTTGATGACAATCCTTCTACTTCCTTTCCTCACGGCTGGAGGTATATTTCACCTCTAAATTTTTGTTATTCTCAATAATTTTTTTTTTTGGAAGGACTAGGGATTGAGCTATTTCCCGGCTCCTATTCTCAATAAATTATGAAGAGTTCCACAGGAGAATGATTCTCAGAGTTACAGCAAGGTCATACAATGAAATTAAGGCCCCAAACAGGAGGCTTTTAAAAGGCAGTAGGAAAAGGAGTGTGTCTCTGAATGAGTGTGCATCGAAGGCTGATGTGACAGAGCATCACGGAGCAACACCCTCTTTTCTCAGGTGGGGTATGCTGTAAGGCTACAGAGTCTACACATTTCTACAGTCCTGTTTATGGATAAAACGATGAGTCTCTGGCTAATTATAATACATGAAGAGGTGGGATGAATCCAGATATGACCGTGCCTGTTTAATAAGCTTTCTTGACTGCCTTCTCCCTGGAGAGTACATATTTGGTTTAGTGCAGTAGGACCGACACGACATGGATCTCCCCCATCCACTATAACCTTCTATTTATCTCAGCGCAGTCCCTAAACTTAGCTTGGTTGCCCGTGCCCACATGTCCCTCCTCCCCCTTGTCCTTTCTCCCCTGGCTTATTCCCTCCCATCCTTCAACACTAGACCCACATGTCACATCTTCCTGGTGATTCTCACTGTTGACTAAACGTTAACATCAGAGGTTGTCTTTGAAAGTCCTGAGACCAGGCCCCATTTTTGAGCTGTTCCATTAGGATCCCTGGGATTTGGACACAAGAATCAGTGTTAACAATCACAGCTCGAGTGTACACATCTCAATGTGTAACCAGAGTTGTGACCTTTGGCCTTCATTGCAGCCAACATGGAACACATGTAAATGTTCACTAAGTGGTTATTGAAAGACCAAATGAGGGAGGCACCCCAGCATAGCTTATCTTTGATAGTTAGATGTCTCTAAGATTGGCCCTCTGATGGTTGTAACAGTGCCAAAGGGACAGGATTATTTGATACATGATCTATACCTACCTCCTTTGTTGATTCCTTTAGTTTATTCTGTTTATTGTGTATTTTTTCCTATTTGTTTTAACACTTTAACTTTTTTAGTGTAAGTAATATTTGCTTATTTTAGAACATTTGGACATTAAGAATAAGAGCGAAATGCTCACCTCATCCACAAGCAACCTGGTGCTGTGTTATGGTTTATGTATAAGTGTCCCCTCAAAGCCTCATGCAGTCATGGGGTGATTTCTGAGTCTGTGACTGATTATTGTGAATATGGATGCTGCACCTGCCCTGGGATAGGCAATTTGCATTTCACTTAAGGAGGAGAGAGAGGCTAACTAGATGCCTGGCTGGGGTCACTCCCTTTGCCCTCTGCTCTTTGCCACAACCATGAAAGTTTTCTTCCATGTGCCACTCTGCTTTGGAGCCAGTTGAGTATGGACTGAAGCCTCTAGAAATTGTGCGCTAAATAAACCTTTTCTTTCCTACCTTTGAGTGTCAGGTGTTTGTCCTAACAATGAGAGAAGCATAATTGAGATGTGCTATTCCCTTAACTTTTCCTAGTTTGTTGTCTTTTGGGGTTGCTTGACCCTTTGGCATGCTTGAGTGCTTCTGTTTTTGCTCAGACCCTGTGAACTCCCTCTTAGGGCCAACAGAGGAATGTCTCATGGTAGTACTCTAGGGAGCTAGCAGGGCTAACTCCCAAAGGGCCAGTATGTCATGAGAAATGACTACCTGTCTTATTCTTGCCTTCCACATTTAGGAAGAATATGTGATCCTTATCAGAACAATATGATAACATTCATGTAACTTCTTTAAGTTGATAATAAATGCTTGCTAATCTCCTCTCCCCACCACCTAAATGAGAAATGAGATTGCACCAAAGTGCTTATGTCTTTGTCAGGATGGACAACATCCAAATATCAGTGACTTAACAGAGTAAAGGTTGTGTGTGGTTCTTTTCCTTCCCCACCCTCCCCCTCCCTTCCTTTCTCCTCTCCTCTCCTCAGTTGTTTCTTTCTGTTGTGGTAAGTCTTGTGTTGAGCAACTAAAGAGCAGCACTACACATGGTCTTCAAGAACCTTAACCTTCTTGTGTCCATAGCTTCAATCTCTTTTGGGGGCTCAGAAAAGCAAATCCAGTGAGCCAAGAAAATGTACGTCCACCCTTGATTGCCTTGGGAGATAAGACACTTCCTACTACTTAGGTTCCAAAAGTGAGAACTGATCATGTAGCTGCACCAGACAAAGAGTTGTGAAATACAGTCTAGTTGTGTGCCAGGAAAAAGAGGAGCTCTTGTGTGTTGGTGATTGCTCGAGTCTCTACCAGTCATATTTTTCTTATTGCTCAAACCATCATGATTGAAGCTCATTTTTGCCTTGAATGTGCTTAACTTTCATATTGTTTAGGATTCACGTTGAGTTGCTGTAAAATGACAAATGACTTTAGCAGAACACAAATTAATTTCTGTTTCACCGAGAGAACAAGCTTTCCAGCGGTGCTTATTGTGACTTCATGATGCTTCATATCCTTAGATGTAGTTACCACAAAGAGCTCTAAAGCAGCGCTGGCTCGACACGGAGGCACCTACCTGTGATCTAGCACCTGGGAGGCTGGCACAAGGTAATGGCAGCAAGTTTTAGACCAGCATGGGGCTCATAGTGAACTTAAGTCCAGCTTGTAATGCACCGCAAGACTCTGTCTCGACAAGCCAAACACGTGAACAAATGTTTAGCTTCCACCATCGTATTTACATCCAGTCTGTAGGCAGGAGAAAAGGAAATTAAGAACACAACTTGAAAACTGCATACACAGTTTCTCTTATGTGTTGTTGGCCTGAACTTTGGTCAGGTGGTCATGTCTAGTTCCAAAGGGCTGAAAACTGGACTGGAGTAGGAACAGTCTATTACTAGAAAAATGGCTGGGTAGAGGGTGGCTAATTATCTTAAAACTTATGGAACGTATGTCTTAGTGGTTCTAAATATGTAGCTAGAGACATATTTTATGGGTTTGAATATTAGTTCTACTAAATCTGCTTTTTGCCATATTTAAGTTACTTAATCTGTATTTCCAGGGGCTGGGGAGGTAGCTCAGTAGACTAAGCACTTGCCTGGCAGATGCAAGGACCTGAGTTCAATCCTCAGTTCTGCAAAAATAAATAAATCATCTAAATTTCCATTACATAATCTGTAACGTCATGTACCAGAGATTTTTTGACATATTTCCAGACCCATTCTGCTCTGGGACCTGGAAAACTTTTCTTTTGTCATTCATTCTCAGACTTTCAGTTGGATTTGGCCAACTGCTAATAAGAGACATTAGCAAGATAAGAGATGATAATTAGAGACATTAGCAGAGATATTGGGGTATATTCCCTGCCTGTGAGACTAGAACATGGTGCGGCTCTATGAGTCTGCTGAGGGCCACGTCTCCTGTAGAGTGGCCCTCTCCCGTAGCACTTTGTCGGGCTGGACTCTCACAACCTTCTCTTCTAACTTAGGGGTTGTATTAGTCAGCGTCCTCTGGAGAGACAGAACCTGTACATACACCTTTGTATTATTTAGGGTTGTGTGTTGGGGGGGAGTTATTAGGAGGTTCACACCATTAGGGAGGTTGAAAGGTCTTGGTGAAGTGGCTCAGTACAAGCCTGGTAGCCTCAGAACCAAGAAAGCTGATGATGTAACTTTCAGTCTGAGGCCAAAGGCCTGAAAATTGTGTTGGGGATCCCCCAACAATGAATGATGCTCACCTACATTGAGAGCAGATCTTCCCCACTTGGTCCTCCAACTTACGTGTCAGTGTTATCTGTAAATATCCTTAGATGCACCGAGAAAATGTGCTTTCCCAGCTCTGCTAGGTAACACTTAATCCAGTGAACTTGACATCTAAAGTTAGCCATTTCAGGGGTGGCAGCAGCTCCCCACAGTGCCGCGTGGTAGAATGCTTCACCGTCACCTGTCTTCCCTTAACTGGGAAACCTCACACTTTGCAAGTGAGCCTTTTATGAGACTCTAGAGAATCACTCCTTCTGAGCTTACTTTCCATATCCTGAAAAGAGCCTTGCCCAAGACAATGGGAACAAGAATAGCACCGATCTGACCATGGTGATGAGGAACAGCCACCACCGTTAATGTCTTCCTGTCCTTAGGCAGATGCTCTGATGCCTTGAGGCATGATCTAAACTTTCTGAAGATTTAATTTGTGATATTTATACTAAATAATATTGCTTCTCACTGCTTCTTCCCCACCCTGTATCAGGAGAATGTGCCAAGAGTCAAGAGTTGCGAACACATCTATTTCTAACTGAATGCATCTTGTATCTGTATTTTTTTCCTTCACATTTATATGGAAATGAATAAGGAGAAAGGAGCAACGTTTATGGCACATCTTCTCTGTGCTGGCAACTTTACACATGTGTACTCAGTTTACCAAGTTGAGATAATCATCATGTTACCCAAATGTAAGAATTTCCAAAGATTCACCTGCCCACATTACTAAGAAATTAATACTTGGGGCTGGGTGTGGTGACACCTGCCTGTAACCCCACCACTAGGGAGGCTGGGACAGGAAAATTGCTTTGAGTTCAAGATTAGCCTGGACTACATAGTGAGTTCAAGCCCAGCTTGAACTGCGCAGTGAGACCCCATCTAAAAACAAAACAAAACAAACAAGCAAAAATCAGTGCTTTCTTTAAAGCTGCGTTCCAGTTTTATGCCAGGAATCCTCTGGGAGTGCGGGGGCGCTTATTTGCAGACACGGGCCTGGCTCTTGCAGCCTCTTACCAGGGAGCAGGAATTCATATGTTCTTTACTGAGACTGGTGAACATCACAGTAAGTGTTCTACGTTGACTCTTACGCAGAAAGCTGCGGCTGCACAAAGCTGGCCAGCACTGCTGTTCCCTTGCTCCACCAAAGGCTGTAGATTTGGCCTGGACAGCTGAGGGCCTGGCTGGTTTCTTAGTGAGGGAGTCCTACACCCCGTTCCCTCAGGGATGAGGACAGTACTCTCTGGATCTTCTTGCAGCTTCAGAGTGGGTGCAGGTCCTTCTCATTACTACATGAGGCCAGACTCACTCTAGAATGTGGGGTTCCTCTTCAGAACTTAACTAGCTCGAGGTGGCCTCCAAATGACCAGGGGAATTTGTTCACTCTAGATCTCTCCACTCCTTGGAAACTTACCTGTTTGTCATCTGCTTCTGGGGCTTAGATATAGCTTCTGAGGGAGGGAGAGTTTGCATCCCAGTTTAACTTTTTCTTCGGAAGACCAACAGCCGAAAATTGGGTTCCCTTCGCCGGAAACCCCGCCCAACCGCAAGGGTGTGGTCCAGCCTCCTGAGTTGAACTAAACAACTGCAGCGAGTTCAGCATTGCTCCAGCTCCTAGAACCAGCACAACTCGTTCTCTTCCTTGGCTGATCTTTTGGGCCTATTTCACCCTCAGAACAAGTCAGTGAAATACGTGCAGCTATTTATTTTATACAGGAGAAAACAGGGGCTCAGAGAAGTTAAATTGTACCTAATGCCACACAGCTAATTAGAGGCTTATTCAACCTATCATCTGGGGCTTTAGAAAAAATGCCTGTCCTACAAAGTAGGATACACAAGTCCCCCTCCTCCCATAGAGATTTCGTTGTGTAATAAATAAAATAATATGCATTTGGCCCTTGGGTTGTGCATCTGCAAATAACCAAGTGTGGGTGGAAAATATTTTTACATACAAAATTATATTTGAACTGAACATGTACAGATTCTTTTCATTATTCCATGAGTACTATAGTGTCATAGGCATTAACATTGTACTGCATTGTATTAGGTACTATAAGTAAATTAGAGATTAAAGTTTATGGGAGCTGTACATAAATAATACGCAACTGCTATACCATTTTACAGAAGGGACTTGAGCATCTATGGATTTTGGTATCCTGGGAGGTGATTCTGGAAGTAGCTTCCCAAGGGGACAGACAGATGACTTTTCTAGCAAAGAGCCTGGCAGCACATGGGGGTTCTGGAATGTTAGTTAAATGAATGATGAATGGTAATTGTTCCAAGCTGTGTATATTGTATTTTCTTTTCTTTTTTGCGGAACCAGGGATTGAACTCAGGTCCTTCTGCTTGCCAGGCAAGAGCTTATTCTACTGAACTATCTCCCCAGCCCCTATGTTGTATTTTCTTTAGACTACTGAATAATCATCAAAGTGCTCCAGAGGAATTTTCCCCAGCGGGATCTAAAGCAACAACCACCAAAGCGCCCCTAAGTGTCCTTCATTTTATTACTGCTACTTTTCTTCTGAATTGCAGCGCAGAGTCCTTGGAACTTGAATCCTCCCAAGGTTCCTGGTGGTGCCAGCCCACTTCTAATGGAGACCAAATCTTGGCAGCAGCACACTGTGGCGCAGGCAGTGGGAGCTAGTCAAGTGTGGAAGCACTCGGGAGGGCGGCAGGCCAGATGTGCCCGTGGGGTGCCAAGTGACGGTTTGCAGAGTGGTACTATGACACTGTGCCTTGTTTGGGAGGTGAAGTTTTTCTTTGGGGCGTCCTAATTGGAAGAGAGAATAGGGTAGGAAGAGGGAAATATCTAGAAATACTGCTAGATTCTAGCAAATAAATGGTTATCTATGCTTTAATAAAGAAAAGAGGAAGGAACGAGTGCGGAATTATGGGAAGAGAGAGACAGAAATGGGAAAGGCATGTTCCTTGCCTAATAGGTATTTCTACTAGAAATAAATAGAATTGTGGCTAGCCACTCCTGAATAATTTTTAAAAATTAATATTTTGATACTTTTTTATACATAATGATCACATTTGTAGTAAGGAATTGGTATTTGTATATGACGCGCCTTGATTCTCTCTTTTGCCCTGCTGTCTTCCCCTCCCTTCCACTTCTTTTTCTCTTTACTTACAAAGGCTTGGTTTCCATTGTTTCCTTCTATTTTTTTCCCTTCCTTTTCTTCTCCCTCCCCCATACCTTGCTGGAGACCATACTGCGAAGTGAAATAAATAGAATCCATGCTTAAATATCACATGGTTTCTCTTGTGTGACAAATAAGGACCGAAATAGAGGGTTAGGTACTGGGCAGCAGGAAGAAAATGCTCCGATTCCTGAATGTTAAACACAAGCGTGCCTCCCCAGAAGTGGTGAGGGCTGTGTGAATCAGAAGCTTGGTCTTTTCGGGGATCCAGGAGTAAGGTTTCTTGGTCACATTTTTACCAGATGATCACTCTGGCGTATGTCCTGTTTGACTTGTCTCAGACCACTCCAATTAGCTTTCCCATGGGGGTGCATTCGCTTGACTTGCTGTCCTCTGGTCTCTCACACATGCGCTGCCATCCCCACTTCCCATTTAACAGCTCTTCATCTTTTTTTTTAGCTGGTTAAGAATGGCGACAGCTCAGTAGAATAAGTGTTTGCCTGGCAAGCGCAAGGTCCTGAATTCAATCCCTGAAAATGAAAAAAAATTCATTTACCAAGAATGGATTTTAACAGAAAAAAATTTGAATAGCTATGTAACTTACACTTAACAAGTATTAAGCAACAGATGAATTCTAAGATTTAACTTGACCATTTTTACCCCTAAAGTTGTAATACTAAAATTTATTCCTTTATATAATATATGCAAATTTTGCTTTTAATCCAATATATTGTAGTCCACTTTTACTTCTTTTTGTCTTTTTTATTACTTTCAATAAGAAATAACAATGAGACAGTTTCAAAACACATTAGTAGGACAGCCACAATAATTAATACAATGCATATTGTTGTCTTCATAGTAGTTGTTCAGAGTACAAGATGCAGACATGATAACTTTTCTAACCTTAAGTTTAATCATGAGGTACAAAAAGTAAAGCCAGATTAGTGTGCTGAGCTGTAAAAGACTTAAGTCAACAGCTTCCGACATTGCGAGTTCTGCTGATAACCCACACCTACTATGGAATTTTGGACTATGCATACAACTACTTTCTGTTAGTTCAATGAGAAGAAACATTTGTACCAATAGTGCTTAGAAAAGTTATCATGTCTGCACCTTGTACACACAGCTCTTCTTGCTGTCTGGCCCCTGCTCTACCTCTCTGCCTCTGTCTTGAAGTCATCCTCTCGTCCTTTTCTTTCTCTGCTCTCTCCTTTCTTTTCCATCTTAAGTTGGAATGCAGTCAGAAGAAGCACTGCTTGCCTTTCTAGAGCCCTTTGCCAGAAAATGGAACAGGTCAAATTACAAAAGGGGATGAAAAAGGAAAGTTCCTTGGCAAGATGGGGAAACAGATGTTCAGGGATGGTTTTGCTCTCTCTTGCTGCCTGCTGCTGGCTGAAATGCATTCCTTACAGGAATCCTGAAATGAGTGTTCACTGACTAGCACGTACGTGTGGATCTCTCAGAGCTTAATTTTCTGCCCCAGGGGTACAGCTGGGGCCAGAGAGCGAGAAGAGCCTGTGACCACTCTGTCCTTGCGTCTAGCTTTGGAAGGATTGTTGGCCACAGCTGGCAGCAATATTATCCTCACGCTTTTTTGCTATCAAGAAAAGAGTAGCCATTATAGTTGCTTTCTGGTCACAGTTTATTGTAAGGAAAACATTCAGGTTCTTAAGACAGCAGAGGGGGTAGAGCCAGGGCGTCGAGCCAGCTTTGGCATGAACCTGAGAGAAGCATCCGACGGTGGTATGGGAAGAGCTTGCTGGTAGCCTGCTGCTGGCCTTGTCAACTTGCTTCTTTCTCCTCAGGCTTGCTATTTACTGACTGTTGACCATAAAGAAGCGTCCGTTAGTGTTGGTGTTGTGCTTGGCCAGCCTGACATCTTAAATTTTGTCCTTGTAAAGAAACATATTTCCCTTTGACTCTACAAGCCATATTTTCCATTCAGACTCGCCAGCTTTCAGAGTCCCGATTGTGGGCCTCTGTGATGGAGCGAGGAGCGTGGCAGGCAGTTTTCTGCCCGTCAGGCCCTTGTACAAGCTAACTTTGTGTGGCCACCGGCTAGCTCTGCCTCCAGTGGTCCCCTCCATCCTAGAGCAGTGTGTGTAGGCCCAAATGAGTTAGCCCACCTGAAGCACTTAGAACGGTGCCCAAGGGAACGACTGGCATTTAATATTGTTCCCGTCCTGCTGCCTTCCTTTTCCTTGCTCCCCTCAGCACTTTGACGAATGGCTTTCCCTGACTGTCGTTGTTTTCTACTCCTATTCTGTTCATACTGGTGGCAATGAAAGAATGGGAGACAGCTACAGAAGTGCAAGGCCAGAGCCACCGCAAGACCCAGTAAAGACCACCGAGCAGCTTAGGAAGGGATTCCCTTTCCAGAGCGAATCAGTGTTCCCAGCTTAGTGAGCAGAGCGAAAGCCAGGCTCTGGGCCCTGCGCCCAGTCCTTCGCCAGCCTTCCAGAGTGTTCGGCCCACACAGGTGGCTCTGACTCCCCACTCCCAGCCTCCTCAAATGTATCTCTTCCTTTTTCTAGGAGCTCTTTCAGTGTTGTGTAAATGCAACAAAGGATAAATTTTCCTTTAAGTAACTCCTAAGACAAAATTTGTTTCAGTTACTTATGAGGTTTATTTTCCCTACGTTCTGATCTTCTGAATTTAAAAACTACCTAAAACTTGAAATATTTATGCCAACCATTTATCCAAATGTGTAAAGGCAGGGCTTGAATTCAACACTGTTCTTTTCTACTGCTATGATTTTCTTGCTCATTTGTTTTTTGTGGCTCTGAGAATTGAACCCCAGCCTCGTATATCCAAGCAAGGGCTGTGCTGCTGAGCTACACCTCTAGCCTCTCTATTGCTAGGATGGAGGTTATTTCAGAGCAAGACACTGGAATCCAAACTCCTGCTTCTCAATAGAAGATTCTCAGTAGAATCATAATATTAACTAGGACTATCTGATTTCAACACCACAAGCTGACTGGTGTACAGTACTGCCCACAGCATGCCACACACAGCAAGTGACACAAAACTCAGGGACATAAAGGTGAGTGAGACACAATCCTTTTCTCAAGAAACAGACAACGTAACTGGGGAGAAAGACCTATTATCAGAAAAACGTGTGATGTGGATCTCGGGTCTAGCCAGTGTGCACCAGCTGGCCACGCGGCCTCAGGCAGGCCCCCTAACCCTACAGGCTGCTCTTTCCCCACCTGTGGGATTGCTTGCAAACACGGCCACGTGCTGCGTCACGAGCACATATTCAATTGTACTCTCGTAACGGAGCCGAGAAATGCCTTTTGTTGTAATGCTTATATAAACACTCCTTTTTAGATATTTTTAGATACACAAATACCATTGTGTTAGTTTCCCACAATGCTCAGCAGAGTGAGATGTGCAGCCTAGAAAAAACATAGGTGTATAGCAGGCTATACAGTCTAGGTTTGAGTAAACGCATTCTGTGAGACCCACGTGATGAAATAGCCTCGCACTACGTTTCTTAGAATGCATCTTTGCGGTTAAGCCACGCACTGCGTACTGACTTCATGGGAACCCTGGGAGGGACTGAGTTGGCACGTATATGTCAAGTTCTTAGCACACTGTGGGCATTCCCTGGGACACTGTGCTCGTTCCTGTTATTCTGGTCAGTGCAAGGAGGCATGAGATCTAATAAAGAGGAGCACGACTCATCATGGAGGTCAAGGGGACCTCGAGCAAGCTTCCTGGGGGGACCCTACCCTTCACAGTGACCATCAAGAGTGAAGGTGCGGGAATGAGCAGCATGCTTGTGCCTGGGGATAGCTGGTGGCGGCCCCAACGAGGTCTTCCTCTATGGCCCGAGTAACTGAGTGGGGGAATAAATGAGTCTGACTCCATGAAAGTCATTTTCTCCCTCAGACAAACCTGCGTCAGCCTGGAAACTCTACAGAGTAGCGCTGTGACCTAGGCACCTACTTCCTCGAATGCTGTGTGGGTGCTTGGATGTCTCAGTTGGCCCATTCTTCAAAGACCCTTACCCGTGGTTTCATGAGAGTGTTACACCGTGCTTGCTTGGATTTTTTTCTTTTTCCCCTTTCTACCATCATTATTGCTTGTTTACTGTTAACTCCTTGTGGCTGACATTTCAGACTGTTTACCAAATGAGAAACTGAGGGATCTTCTAAAGCAGTGTTAAAGACATAACCTAGTATAGGTAGATAAGTATTTTCCAGACTTAGCAGATAAAAGCCTTAGATACATACTTAAGTCTGAGAGTTTTTTTTTAAGTATAAACATATTACCCTACAGGTAACATGGGACAAATGACTATACCGTGGTGGGAACTTTCCGTTTATTAGGACAAACTCTCTGGCAGCCACTATTTAAAGGGGGTGAAATTTATTTTTTGGCTCACAGTTTTTATTGTTGTTGTCGTTTCTTTTGTTTTAGGATTCAACCCATGAATGGTTGGCTCCCAGGCAGAAATGACCCAGTGTAGCAGAAGGCCGGGCAGTGAGAGGTGTTGACTTCCTGGTAAACGGGGGTGGGGGTGGGGGGTGAGGGGGTAGTAGGTAAAAGAATGCGCCCTTCCTGGTCAACCCTCCTATGATCTGCCTCCAGCCAGGCCCGGTCTTCTCAGGGCACGTTAGCTCCTCAGCTCCTCAGTGGGTGAATCCACTGAAGAGTGTGGTGCTCCATGATCCAATCACATAAGGTTTTTTGGGGGGGTGGGAGGTAGTGCATTTTAGACCTAAAAACCATAACACACAAAAACTGCTTGAAGTTCAAAACTAGCGGGTGTCGTGTACTTCATCTGGCAGTCCTAGGCATGGGAGCAGCATGTGAGAAACTGGGCTCTTGGCATCGGCTCTCAGCTTGATTCGTTAGCAGGCCTGCCCGCTGCACGACATCGTTAGGCTCCGAGGCTCTGCCTGAAGCTGGAGTGCTTGCAACAATAAACCGTGACTGCGGAAGGCTCATTATACCACCTCAGTGAAAAACTGATGTTCCCAATGAACTCTTCCAACAGCAGAGATCCTCCATTTTATACACTGTGTAAGCACAGAATAATCTTTTCACCTGGGATGGTTATATGGCTTCTGGCTCTGGATACTAAGATTGTCTTGGTTACTTTTCTTTCATTACTGAGACAAAATACCTGATGGATCCTGGAATCAAGTTAACATGATCATGATATACCTGCAAACTAAGGAAGGAAAGATTTATTTATATCACAGTTGGTGGAGGTTTCAGTCCTAATCTGCTAGCTCCAAGGCAGAGTGGCATGGCAGAGGGCAACAGTGCACTGGGGACAAAAGCACCAAGAGCAAATTGGGGAGAGCAAAGTCTTTACCCTCCTTATATTATACGCAGGTGACACTCCCTAGGGAGGGCATAGCACTCACTTGGTCAACCCCAGGACTAGACAACCTTAGCCAATCTTTTCTTTCCCCCAGTACTGGGGATTGAACTCAGGCCTTTGCATTTGCCAGGCAGGCACTTATGTCCCTGAGCTATATCCCTGGTCCCTAGTGCTAGCCATTCTTAAGCTCTAGATTCAGTTACCTCTGAAAGACCAAGACTGTATGGGGGATGTTTCGTCACAAACCATAACAAAGACTTTGATTATATTTTTTCTCTTCTTTAGTAAAACTCAGGTCCAATCTATTTAATTTTGGAAAATCAGAGCACCTGGGGATTGGCATGCAAATGAACAGCACTCAGTGCTATCTGTTCTTAACATATACTTACTCAGCTTCTAGAATGTCCCTCAGAAGCTGTTGCACTCATTGTATCAGTTTTTGAGAATGTACTACTAACATGTTTTTTTCAACATCACATTTATCTTTTTTATTAAAAGAAAAAAATTAAAAAAGAAACAGACACTTGATAACAGGCAAAAAAAAAGGGGGGGGAGGGGATGTTGTACATATAGTAGAGGGGCCTGCTTCCTGAGAAAACCTGCTTTATTGTTGCACAGTGATCATTCTTATAAAGTTCTTCACAGTTCTCTGAGACCCAACTTCCTTCTTTTTCCACCTGGTTATATTCTCGATCTTTCAAACCTTTTTATAAAACGATGGCTCAATAAAAGTACATCTTACATTTGGCAGACATATACAAATTATGGCTATGGCTATAACAGAAATTTCTTTGCATAGTAAGTACCTTTTATAAATGGCCTGCATTTGGGTATTTTTTATTCTGTTTATTTTATTTGCAGTATTGATCTTGTTAACTTGATTTTAGGAACCACTATGGGCTTCCAGCTGCTGTTATAAGGTTCTGCACCAGGGTATTATGGAGCAAATATAAAATAAATTTGTTCCTCCTTTTGAAAGCTCATGAAATATATGAAACTGGCTATCATATCTTGTCTCAATCTTTTCTCCATGTAGATATGCTCTGGTTGTTCCATCTACTCCCACAATGTCATTTACATGTCTTTTAGTTGAGGAATGTGGCACTTAAAACTCGACCTGAAAACTGGGCTTCATAAGGAGCTTGGCCAATAGTTAGCATTATGGCATCACCAGGTCCCGGGCTCAATCCCCTGCCCAAGTTGACATCAGTCTATGATTAATTAATTTTCATTTTATTCTTTACTAACTGACCTCAAATAATAACCTAGCCACTTTCTCTGATTTGTCTTTTAAACTATCCCAAGTTATTTTCCCTCTTTGTGGGGCTGGAGGGGTGAGGAGCTCTAAGCAA
>PVKN010020666.1:0-15849 GCA_004027915.1 Capromys pilorides
CCCATGTTTACAGCAGTATAATTTGTAAATCTTATACTCACAGCATATGATACAAGACAAAGCATAAAAATTGATCAAATGATACAGGCACAAGACATTTTTTTCAATGAACTAATGGAAATTAGTGTGGCTATCTTTATTATTGTGTGTGTATATTTAACTTTTTCATTTTGCCTTGCTCTTTTCTCCTTTCCCTAATTTCAGATTCCCCTTTTATTTTTAACAGTTTCTTCCCATTTCCCAATAGCTAGTTTACATTTTGGATCTTATTTACCTGTCAGCTTCTCACAGTAGGAAGATAATGTGCTGTTTACACATGTGAGACTGATTTATTTCATTTATGGGGATGGTCTCAGGTAGCATCCATGTACCAATAAAAGTCTTAAGTTTATCCTTCTTTATAGCTGAGAAGTACTCCATTACATGAAAATACTACATCTTTTCTTTATCCATTTCTTGGCTGATTGATACTTGGGTTGATTCCAAGATTTACAAATTATACTGCTGTAAACATGGGAGTGCCTGTATCACTGTGGTATGATGCTTCTATTCTTCTGCAAAGATATCCAGAAGAGAAATATCTGGATTAAATGAGACCTCTAATCCTCGTAATTTTTAATGAATCTCCACACTGATTTCCACAGTGCACCATTCTGTTCTCCCACCACCAAAGGAAAAGAGTTCCCTTTTCCACGCAGCCCCTCTAGTATTTGTTATTGGTTGATTTCTTAATGATAATCATTATTTTCTGGGTGAGATGGAATTCAGTATTGTTTTAATTTTCAATTCTTAAATGACCAATGACACTGCATGTTTTTCATGTATTTATATGCTATCATATTTCTTCATTTGAGAAGTGCATATTCATCTCAGGTGCCAATTTTTGGACTGGGTCTTTAAATTTGGGGGATTAATAATTTTTTCAATTCTTTATATGTTCTAGATATGTCTTTTGTCTGAGGGACAGCTGACTAAAATATTTGCCACTCTGTGGGCTGTATTTTCACTCTGTTGATGATTTCTTTGATTTACAAAAGCTTTTTAATAAGATCCCAATTGTTGATTGTTTGAAGTATTTCCTGTGCAATTTGGTTTTTCTTCATGAACTCTCTACCTACACTTATGTCTTCAAGATTTCTACCTACTTTCACTTCCAGTAGGTTTAGAGTTTCAGCTTTAATATTTAAATCTTTGATCCATTTTGACTTTAGTTTAGTGCATGGTGATAGATATGTATTTAACTTTATTCTTTAGCATGAAGAGAGCCAGTTTTTCCAGCACCATTTAAGAAAGAGGCTATCTTTCTTCTGGTTAACATGTTTGGCCCCTTTGTCAAAGACAAGGTATCTGAGTGTGGTTGTAGTTGTGTCTACATCTTCTAATCTGTTCCACTGATCCTCTGGTCTGTTTTTTTTTGCCAGTACCATACTGATTTTAACAGAGTACTATGTGGTATGCCATTCTTGAAGGGAAGGAGGAGTGAAAGGTGTTAATTTTCAGGTTTGCCTAAGGGCAGAAAGGCTGACAAATTTCAATTTAAAACATTCACATTTATTTTCTGATAATTTGAGAATTAATTTTAGACCAGTTTTTTTTTTTTAAAGAATATGGACCAGAGATAAGTGAAGGTAAGTTTCACAGTGGGTCCTGTAATCCAGAAGTCACAGAGAAGAGAATTGCTTGCCTTGACCAGAAGAAGAAAGACAATGGATGCCAAAATCTTCCCCAGGCCATGTTATCGGTTGATAGCAAAACATGCCTCCAAGGACAAAAGCTATGATTGGTTTCAACTGCATTGCCAGGCAAGAAAACACCTATTGAAGAACTTAAATGACTGCTTTTTAACTTCATGAGAAAAGGCAAGTGACAGATAGATGTTCCTTTAGGTTTATTGTTTTGGCTTCAAATGTTTGTGTGCTTGAGCCTTGGGAGAAACTTTGATAGAGATTCTCCTTTCCTGATAAATTTGACCCAGTGCAGTATAATTTGCTGGCTCATTTTTTGTTGTCCTTTTCTCTCTTTTTCATTGTTATGTTTATGTTCCTATTTATTTATTTATTTTTGTTTTTAAAAAGTCTAATTAGTATATAGTAATATAACTTTTGGGGCCCCTTTCTGGATACCTCTCTTGTCCCATAGCAGGTTGGAGGCCAAAGAGTGGGCAAAGTAGCTGAGGAAAGAGGATGAAGTTTTATTTAAGAGAATTTCCTTTATATGAGTAGATTGAATATTGACTCTGTGATGCCAGGTAGCAAGATGTATGATTTTTTCAGGACCTGATGACTGTATCATATTTTGGAGCACATACTTCCAGTCTACCTCGATTCTGTCCTATAGATGAAAACGTAGACATTATTATCAAATACCTACCAATCTTTTAATAAGTTGAGGTTCAGGAAATTTATTTCTCCATGTCTTTAGAAATATTATATATGTTGCTTAATTGCCTTTCCTATTTGGATAAAGTTTAATCCATACTATATGAATGAAAGAGCAAAAAGAGAAACACATGAACTGTTTTGGTCACTGGGCAGTTGGACAGTTAAAAGATCTCTTGGCTGATAAATCTAATCTGACCTTGCTGAGACAGGTCAGGCTATTCCTATGAGTGACTTTGTCCCCTTATCAGCATAAAGGACATATCTTTGTTACTTGTGCCATACCATGGCTTTAGGAGGTTGGTCCTCTTCATTGGGTAGCACCAACTGTGCCTCACACATGTCCTTACTTAGACACTACTTGCCACAGTTGAAGAGTCCATATCCTAGCTTACCTCTGAGAGCCCAGAGGGAATGTTTTTACCCCATGAGCCCTCAGCATGAGTGAGTCTTGGGCAAACAGCCCCAGTCTGCAGCTTCTGTGGCTTTTTTTTTTTTTTCAGGACCGGGGTTTGAACTCATGACCTTGCATGTGCTATGCAGGCACTTGTGCCACGGAGCTATCTCCCCACCCCTTTCTGTGGCTTTTTTTAAAAACTTTATTTATTTATATTATGGCTGGCTCAGCCTGCCCTGGGGATGGGGCTGGCACAGCATGTGGTGTTGGGGATCAAACTGTGGTCCCCGTGATTGCCTAAGCTTGCCTAAGCAGGCACTTTAGACCATTGAGCTATCTCACCAGCCCTTCTGTGGCTTTTAATTAATTAATTAATCATATTTATTTATTTACTTATTTATTTATTGTATTTTAAGGAAGAGTCTACAGGGTGTTAAGGTCTTCAGGGTCTCACTACTAGAGTGGACTTAGAGTGATCCACCTGTTTACAGGCCCTCAAGAGCTGAGGTTACAGGTGCACACCACCACGTCCAGTCTCAATTGCTGTCTCAGTGTGCCCTGGGGGTGGGGCCAGCACGACAAGCCCAGGTATCAAACTCCAGGCCCCTGTGCCTGTTTGCAGGAACTTTAATCCACTGAGCTACTTGGCCAGCCCTGTGGCTTTTAAATGATAGGTTCAGGAAACCAGAATGAAGGACAAAAATGCATGCCTATGCAGGAGACAGGGAGGACAGGGGATTGTCAGGGTGGTCTGTTACCCATGAATGACTTTAGGTCAGTCTAAGTAATTAATTGGAGTAGGGGGAGGACAAGGCCAGAGCCTATGTTCTTTAAAGCAATGTGTTCTGATCCTACATGGACTGGTGGCCCTGTAAGCTATCTTCTAATCTCTAACTATTCAGTCCAGGAGTTTTTGGGTTTGTGACTCCAAAAATCCCTTATCTTGCATATCCATGGTCAATGCCCCTACCACTCAATCTCATTTATTTTTGATGGCACAATTTACATCTTTTTATATCATGTATTTTTTTAACCCTAACACAGCTGCAGTTATATTTGGGTCTTTTTGTAGGGGGTCTCTCCCAGTCCTCATTGCAGTCTGGGAGGTTTGTATTAGAAATCCCATGGAAAGTTATTGGAATCCTAATGAGTTAATTCTAATCTTCCACTTCCAGTTTAACCCACAGTGAGAATAAAGACATTAAGGCATATTTGTAGTTGTGGGAATCCAAGGGGGTCCTAAGTTCAGCTAGTAAGATTGTTAACTGGAACAAAGGCATGACCCGGGGCTAAACCTAGGTTTTATTAATTCATGAAGAAGGGAGTAGCTTGATGATGAGTGACTGCGACAGTGGTGAATACCATGAGCTGTATTAGGTAGGTTTCAAATCACCTGTACAATATGCAGAGAAGAAGGATACGTAGAAAGAGTAAACTGTATGGCACAACAGAGATAGTATCTAATGTTTCAGGGTTGGTGCTTCAGCTCTGATGTGCAATCTTTTATGCCCTTGGAAGTCATAGCTTCTTATGTCAAGGATTCATCCCAGCTGACAACATCACTTTCCATCCCACCCAGCTCACACGTGTTTTAGGGGAGATGTGGGGTTTGGGTAACACTGCTCCGCAGCTTTGCTTCAAAGACTACACATCAGCATCTTGGATGGACCGATTTGCATTGCCTAGAGTCAACTGAAGGGGTAAGGAAAAGTTCTAATCAGCTCTGTATACTTCAGTACAGGGTAATAGGGCTAAGTTTAGCCACAATGGAAGTAATTTATCTTCTTTGAATAAGACTCATAGAAGTGGCCCTCCACATGTTTTGACCTCATAAGAAATATTTGTGCTTCATCTAAAATCATTACAGTTTTAGGGCACTCGGGGTTTGATTACATTATTTCAATAGTGATATATATATATATATATATATATATATATATATATATATATGAATTGGGGATTGAACTCAGTCCCTTGCACTTGTCAGGCAAGTGCTTATTCTACTGAGCTACCTCCCCAGCCCTGAGATAAATTTCTTTTTATTTTTATAAAAGTAATCACTATTCTTTTGTTTATTCTTGAAGAACATTTAAAAATATCTCTTGTGAGGCTGGCCAGATAGCTAAGCGGACTAAAGTGCCTGCTGAGGCAAGTGCAGGGACTAGGTTTCAATCGCTAGTACCACATGTGGTGCAGACCCCATCTCCAGGGCACATTGGCTGTGAGTGAGACTGGACATGGCAGTGCACACTTATAATCTCAGGGCTTGGAAGGCTGAAAACAAGAAGATCACTACAAATCCAATCTGTGTAGTGAGACTCTGTAGACCCCTACTAAATGCATTAAAACAAATAAGTAAATAAATAAATAGTATCTCTTGTAAGGTGAACCTTGTAATAATATATTTTCTCAGATTTGTCTTGCCTATGAAACACTTTATTTCTGCTTTGTTTCTGAAGAAGATCATTGCAGGGAATAGCAATTGTCTCAGTTATTCTTCTCTCCTTGCTGGGATAAAATACCCAACACCCAAAATGAAGGAAGGAAGGGTTTATTTAACTCACAGTCACTGGAAATTTTGGTCATATGAAGCTAGGTCCAAGGTTGAGTGGCATGTGGCAGAGGGTAGCAGTTCATGGCAGCAGAGTACAGCAAAGCAACAAGAGCAAATGAGGGGAGTAGCAGCAACAATGGCAGAGAGCAGTTTGTCTCACTTAAGTGGCATTCAGGCTATGTGCCCTAGTCTGAGTATAGTACTCACATCCATAATCTCAGTAGTGCTATGCCCTGTAATCCCAGGCTTGATCATGAGTTAATCTCAATTGATAGAAGCCCCTGAAACCATATATATATATATATATATATATATATATATATATATATATATATATATATAGTATCTATCTATATTTCATTTCAGTTCTTTGTATTATCCTATTCTCTCCTAGCCTGTAGATATTTTTGCTAGGAAACTTGCCAATAGTCTAATTACGACTTTGTCCCATTTTTTTTTCACTGCTTTTAAACTTCTCTTTTTGTCTTTTACTCTTTTTGTTATTGTTCTGTTTTTTGTTTGTTTTTGTTTTTTGATACAGGATCTCCCTACACAGCTTGGACTCATAGTGATTTATGACCTTGTCCCAACCTCCCCAGCATTGAGATTACAGGCATGTGTACCATGCTCAGTTTTAGGGCTGGGCTGGCATGTCCAAGGTTCCAGGGCCTGTATGGCATACAATACCAAGGATCAAACTCTGGACCTTGTGCTTCCCAGGCAGATGCTTAGACCACTGAACTATTTCCTAAGCCTTGTCTTTGACCTTTAACAGTTGAATTATAATGTACCACAGAGAAGTCTCTGTGGGTTAAATCTGTTTACAGACCTTTGAGCTTCCTGGATCTGAATATCTGTGTATCTCACGAGACTTGAGAAGTTCTCAGAAATGCTATTATTAACTAAATTTTTTTTCTCTTTTTCTGTTTCTTATTATGGAACATCTGCAGGGTGAGAATTTATTTACTTGCTGAATGGTCAGTTCATAAGTCTTACAAGCTGCTTAACTTTATTTTCTACCTTTCCATGACAAAACCATTTCAAAAGAGCTATTTACCAGATCACCTATGATTAGAGGCCTTGAGTTCTTCCTACACCCTATCCAGAGGCCAAGCTTCAGCAGCATCTTGCCATTTTTGGTCTATGTTTCTCTTCTCCTGTCTTCACAGAGCTGTGCCTTGCATTCCTAAAGCCCAGAGTCCACCACTGTATAGCACTCTGTCACCCCAAACAGCTGTTACATTTGGTTCTGACTCTTGAATTCTGCTGTGCTCCAGTCCCTGAGGCCTGAGACTCCAGAGCACCCTCATTTACCTTGACCTATACCAGAGTTGCACCCACTCCCCAAGTTGTTACATCCTCCACCCCTGCCCTGAAGCTGCTAGTGTGTACTTTAGTCATCAGGTTCCTTCTTGGTGAGAGAACTGCCAGTGGATCTGGTATTTGCAAACCCCAAATGCTACCATAGCAATTTTAGACTCTAAGCCCAAGAACTCATTACCACAGCTATTCTGCCATGAATCTAGTGCTACCACAGTTACCTGTGAGTCATGTCAAACCTTCCACCAAAAAAAGGATCCCTGAATGCTGAGACCCTCGAAAGCCATGAAGATTAAAATAGGTACATTTCTGAATCCATGGCCCCATTGCCCAGGGCTATAATCAACATCACATTCTTATAGTCTCCAAGAGGAGAAGCCCAGAGTCAGAACTAACAAAAATCACAGTTGAGGAAGCTGCATGGACACTAATCTGTTGTACTCACATGAGCTGCTTTCACATAACTCCAAAGTGTACTCTCAAACTCACCAGCAGATGAAAGTTCTCCTTTCAGGCTTGGGAGAGAAGAATGTACCACCAAATGTGACAGCATCAGTGGGAGGACACAGGAGTCTAAAAATGCCAAGAAATGACTCCACACAAGGAGAACCGTAATCATCTGTGCTTCCATCTGAGGAAATTCAGGGGCATTATGGTATATTTTTTGAAAGCTGTGCCATGGTGGGTGTACAATATCCAGTTTATTTTTTTAGAAGCATTCTTATCAATGAACTAGTCATTTTAATTTTATCATATTAAGTAATATGTGCTTCACAGAAAAATAAAATATCAATAAAATAAAATACTAACATGTAAAGAGTGTCCAATATCAGTATCGATTGTTTTTCTGCTTGCAAGATTTAAAAAACAACAGCAGAAATATATTCCTTTGTGAGCTACAATGAAACTGCAAGTGAAACTACCACAGAAATAATCTTTGCTTCAATTGTTACACCTAAAGATGTCTTCATGTGTGGGACACAAGTCTCTCTCACACTGACAGACTTTTCTTTCCTGTTTGACAAGCCATACTTGTCACCTCTGTTGTCTTTCTTTGTGTCAGGAGCTTCTTATTATTTTACGCAGTGTGCACTTAACATGAAAATTAAATATCAATAAAATAAAATATCAAACATGTTATGAGTGCTTAGAATAAACATTAATAGCTTTTACATCAACAGCTTATTACATCTAAAAAATAACACCAGAAATAAATTCCTGTGTGAATTACAATTAAAACACAAATAAAACTCTTCAACAAAAATAATCTTTACTTCAATTTCCACACCTAAGGCAGTTTCAGCACAAGTATTGCTTATACTGACAGCACATGTGTTTTGTGTTTTTATCTTCTTTGGTAGGACATACATGACATATTCCTGGACTTTTATTTTCTTCAGATGTTCGTATGGGATTTCACCTATCTTTTCACCAGTCTGCTCCAGAATTCTCTTGAGAAATTTGGAATGATATATGCAGTTATGCCTGTGTGATAATTGAACATTTATCAATTCCTGTCCCAATTATCTAAGAAAATTTCCCTATGATATTTTGTTATTTTCTTTGTAAACTGTGAAACTATTTGTGCCTGATGTATTTAGGGTCAATGCTTTGTGCTTCAAGTGACATCATAGTTGTTGTGTAACTTGTTAACAACATCTCTTCTACCTTTCATTTTGTTGTAAAACGTGACCATTTCTGGTTTTATTTGTATTGAGGGTTCATTATCAATCCTTCATTGTTTGTTGGCTTCTTTTGAGGCAGAGTCTCTTATACAGTCCATGCTAGCCTGGAACGTGCTCTGTAGCACAGGCTGACCTTGGTAGTTCAAAACAAAGCTTTCAAAATGAGCAAATAGCAGCCAAATTGTCGGATTGTTTTTCCTTTCTTGTTGGGTATTTTTGTCATCAAAATGTGGGCAATTTTGAAATAAACCAAACCTCTTGAGCATGAGTCAGTATTGTTCTGAAACTCTCAATGCCAATAGTCACTTTTTATAAATCTTTTAGGTTCTGAGATTACAATGACAAAGTCCTGATATAAAGGCTGTTAGCTCAAACAGTGAGGTGTCATGATAAACATGGTTTATTTTGCATATTACTATTGATGCATAGAGAATGTGTTACTAGGTTTTATTTTTAGTGTATTTTAAAACATTTTGTAGTGTGTTGTCTATTACAAACACTTTCCAACATTGAATAATGGTGTTGGCAGTCAGTCCAACAGGTCTCACCCCAGCAAGAGCCTAATAACACTTTCTGACCTGGTTCTAACATGGGGGATTATTAAGGTATATGTGACCATTTTGCAAAATTTGGACTAAAGATTTATTTACATTACTGTGTTCTTCCTCATCTCAATCAAAATCTTCATTTTGTACTTTGCTATCTGTCATTTCTCTCTAGCTTTGATGGCTTATGTAATCTAAGTCATCCTCAGTAGCCAACGCACCTGATGTCTCAATTTCAACCTCTTCCTAAAGTTTTAAAAGGAATAATTCTGTATGAAAACTCCAAAGAAAACACTTAATAAAACAAGTTATAAATATACCAAGATGTAACCTGCGATAGTGTGGGTAAAACTCATCCGTTTACACTTTGACACATGTGCAAACACCTTGCCATTGGTCATACCAAGTTGATTAACGCAAAGATTTCTTCCTCTATTTCCCCAGTATAGCTACTGAGATGTACAGCCAATAACTGTTACACTAAAGAACATGTTTTCATTAGAAATGTATGATATGGACTTCTCCAACCCTGAAGGCAGAACCAAGGTAAGGTGAGATCATTTGTTTTATGTTTCAGAAATGAATGTGTTCTTCAGACCCAATAAAATAAACAATTATAATTTGACTTTCTCTATAATTTCTGTACTATCAATGGTCCTTTTCTATATAGTTCAAAAATACAATTAGGTATTTGGCATAAATTTATAATCAACGGCACCTTAAGAAGAAACTGTAGGGGCTGGGGAGATAGCTCCATGGCACAAATGCCTGCCTGGCAAGTGCAAGGTCATGAGTTTGAACCCTGGTCCTGCCAAAAACAAAAAGAAGACGACTAAAATTTCCCTAGGGCTTTTAGTCAGAGTTCCTTTTGCACTAACTTGAAGAACACATAGTCAGTGATCCATGTGATCCTACGAAGTGCCTATACTGGTCATCATTTGTGCCTCAGCAGAAGGGTAGCATGCAAAAGCCCTGGTGGAACAGGGTGTTTAGGCTAGGAAATGAATCAGGTTCTTTCCCACAGTGTTATTTACTAGACTGCATGAGAAATGGACTAGAATTAACTGAAGGCCATAAAAATGTTGATAAACACTTTATGAAAGGGCACAAATGAGAAATTTGTGACTTCAGCAGAATAAACATTAATCTGTACTGTCCAGTGCAAACATGAGGATCACATAGACAATTTACTTTTAATGGTAGGCACACCATAAACAATAAAAAGAGGCAAGCAAAATTACTTTTAATGTAGTTGACTCATTCCAGTGTATCTAAAATGTTATCATTTAACATATAATTAATGTAAAATACTAATGAAATATTTCAAACTTTTTACATGTGCTCTTCAATATCTTACAGATATTTCGTGCCTCCTGGGCCTTCCTGGACTTGGGTCAGTCCTAACAGGCTGCTCATCATGTGCTCCCTCAACAAACATATGTGATGATGGGGAAATTTCAAAACTTCATGTTCAGAGGGTGCACATGTGGGATTCCCTCACCGCCCTGTGCAGGGAGCTGCTGCCAGTCCCTGAGCCACCTCTGCTGTAGCCTGCTTTTTAG
This sequence comes from Capromys pilorides, assembly GCA_004027915.1. NCBI lineage: Eukaryota > Metazoa > Chordata > Mammalia > Rodentia > Capromyidae > Capromys > Capromys pilorides. The sequence goes on from PVKN010020666.1 coordinate 10,442, forward strand.
CATGGGGTCTCAATGAAATTTTATCAGGTTCCAGAAGTCACAAAGCCATTCACTCAGAGGCCAATGGGCATGAAAGTTTGTTCACTTTCATGGTAAAATCCACCATGGGCCCAATTTCACTTTTTTTGTGTGTGTGTGTGTGTGTGTGTATTTTTAGGCAAGGGTCTACAGGGTGTTCAGGGTCTCACTACTATATCAGACTCATAGTAATCCACCTGTTTACAGCCTGTTTACAAGAGCTAGGATTACAGGCTACAGGTGTGTGTGTCACCACACCCAGTCTCAATTGCTGTCTCAGCGTGTCCCAGGGGTGGGGCCGGCGTGGCAGGCCTCGGGATCGAAACTTCTGCCCTTGTACCTGATAGCTGGTGTTTTAATCTGCTGAGTGATTTGGCCAGCCTGCAACTTCACATTTTTATTGCAGCAGTGAATGTTGCTATAACCCTCTTTCTGACAGGAGTTACTACAACATGGCTTTTGGATTTCCTCCAAAAACTCATATGTTTGTGTCCTGGTCCCCAGCCTGTAGCATTGTTCAGAAGAGAAGTTGGGAAGACACTGGGCCACAAGGACTCCAGGTCCACAGTGGATTCCTGCTTTTATGTTTCTAGGGGTGCTGATGGAATTGTGGGAAGTGGAACCAAGAGGAATGGAGTGGTTCAGGGGAACTGTGTATTGGCCCAGTGCTTCCTCTCTTTCTCTTCCTTTGCCTCTGGCTGCCATGAAGTGGGCACCTCTCCTTCAGCTGGCCTTTTCATCACAACATTTTGCCTAAAAACAATTGACATAGCTGACCATAACTAGAATCTTCTAAAGCTGTGAACCAAAATAAACCTTTCCTCCTTTAAATTGTTTTTCCCCACATATTTTGTCACAGTGGTAGAAAGCTAACACAGGAATTTTTATTTTCTTTAAAAATTTTTCCTTCTTAAAAGAAGTTTCCTTCTTACTACTAGTGGTATTGATTCCACAAAATATTAGAGTTCAGTACATACAGTATACTTTGATCATACCCTAAACACATGCATTGCCTACCATTCCATCTCCCCCTTCTCTCCCTTCTCCTGGTCTTATAAGTCTCCCTCCTACTTTCTTACCATCATTTTCAGATTCCTAATACTAGGGAAAATATATGACACTTCTCTTTCTGAATATTCATCATTCCTCTCAACATTATAATTTTCTAGACTGCCCATTTTCTTTCCAATGACAGTTTTTTTCTTCTTTTGTGGTTGGGTGATATTCACTGTGTACATAACCTACATTTTTTCATGCATTCATCTACTTACAGACACCTGTACAAGTTCTGTATCTTCACTACTGTGAAGTGTGCCACAATAAACACTTATAGGCAGGACTGCTGTAGTGTGTTGAGTTCAATTCCTCGGAGTATACACTAAGTAGTGTAGGTTGGTCAAATTGTAGGTCTAGTTCCAGTCTTTTGAACAGTAACCACACTGTTCCTGTTCAAAACAGGAACAGTGGCTGTAGTAAATTAAATTGTCCCCATTGGTAGTGTAGATGGGTTTCTCCCTCACGTCTTTGCCAGCACTTGTTGCCTTTTGTATTCTTGATGACAGCACTATGATTGAGATAATAAAACATCTAAATGGAGTTTTGATTTGCATTTCCCTAGTGGCTAAAGATGTTGAACATTTTTTTTTTCATATTCTTACTAATCATTTGTATTTTTTGATAAGTATCTGTTCAATTCATTGTCACGTTTACTGATTAAGCTATTTGATTTAGAGTTTTGAGTTCTTTATATATTCTAGATAGTAATTGTCTCTTAAAAGAGTAATTGGCAAATATTTTCTGCCATTTTATAGGAAGCCTCTTTATTCTGTTGTTTCTCCAAAAAGTTGGTGAAACTTTTTGCTCTGATGTCCTCCCAATTTTTATTCTTGCTATTAATTCCTATGCTGTCGGAATCCCGTTCAGTAAGTATTTGGTGTACCTACGGGTTCATGTTGTTTCTCCTGTGCTTTATCTTCAGTTTCAAAGTTTCTGATCTAGCTTTAATCTACATACATATAGATATACAGTTTTCTTAGCACAATTTGGTAATATATATTCTTGGTACCTTTGCTTAGAATCAGATGCTGTAACTGTATTTCTATGTCATCTGTTCTGTTACATTGGTCTATGTGTCTGCTTTTTGTGCTAGTGCCACACTATTGTTTTTACTGTGGCCTTGGCATTGAATATCAATGGAAGTTCTTTGAACATTCTAGGTCTTTTGTGTAGCCATGTAAATTTTGGGACATTTTTCTGCTTCTGTGAAGAATGCAGTTGTTATTTTAACAGGGAATTCACTGAATCTCATTGTTCTCCTTTTCCTTTTTTTAAACTATGAGTTATGTCTTAAGTTACTTTTCTCATCACTAGGAGAAAACACCTAAAATTAAAAGAGAAAAGTTTTATTGCAACTCATGATTTATAAAGGTTTCATCTGACAGTTGGCTGGCTCAAGATAGGGCCACACAGCAAAGGCAAAATAGCCCTTGGCAGGCAGATAGGAGACAGCAAAGCAGTGGAAAGGAGCTTCCCTTTTCCTTATATTCAACACAGGTTACAAATCTATTAGATCTTTCCACCCACACCTAGGATGAGGTTTACCATCACTCACACACAAAATTATATTAAGCCAATTAGTGGACTGATTTAGTTATCATATATCTCATTAGATATTCACATACCTTACATCCAACCACTGCTGAAGAGTTTCACCTATGAGCATAGAAGGCTTTGGGGGGACACTAAGATACAATCCATAACAAGTTCTGTCCCATGTAAAATATAGGAGTATGCATATCATTTAGTGTAGTTCTTGGCAATTTTGTAATACTGACAGCATTTCATCCCCTGCCCAATATGTCTTTCTTCATTTCTTCCTAAGCCTCATCAGTTGGCTTCCTTCATCATTTCCTATAGCATCTCTAAATGCCAAGGTCAAGTTACTCTCCACTTGTCTGGTGAGATCCCATTTCCTGATTCATGTGCAGTTTCTTCTTGTTGGGTCCTCATATGGCAGAAGAACCAATGGTTGTCTCTTGAACTGTTTTATAATGGCTATAATCACACTCATGAAGGCTCTATCCCCTCAGCTAATTAACTCCTAATACCATCACATTGAAGGTTATAACTTTAACATATGAGTTCTAAGGGACATATTCAGACCATAGAAATCATTCAAAAATTTAATATCTTTTTATATGCAGAGGAATGACTACCATTTGCCACATATCTCAATATTCAAAAATGAATTGTTATATTACATTACATTTCACAACAAAACTGTCCTTGATATACATAAGAAAAGGTATCAGATAGAGATTCTTAGATAGTACAAAATTGAATACTCTTATGTGAATATATTTTTATTTCTGGAAAAAAAATACCCAAATATTTCTCCTTCAATTACCTGATAGCAGCAGGAATGCAAAATGAGATTATTTTCACTAGATGCTGGTATATAGAAGATAATGAAAAGAACACCAGGACATCTCAACTGCATGCAGAGAGCAGACACATGCTTGAGCCCTGTCTTAGTCACAGAGTCTTAGAGCACCATTTGGATTAAAGATTTCCTAGAGGCTAAACAAGAATGGTCTCACAAAGCTACAGCAGATTTGAGGCTACAGCTCACACACTTGATTGGAATTTCATTGTTAATGGGATAGTTAAGAGGTCAATTTGTCATCCACTGAAATGGATGAAAATGGATAGTGTCTCAGTTGCTTTTCCCTTGTTGCTGAGACAAATACCTGCCACTGAAAATGAAGGAAGGAAGATTTATTTAGCTCACAGTTACTGTAGGTTTCAGTTCATATTCAGCTGGCTCCAAGGCAGGGGGGCACATGACAGAGTTCATGATGGTGGAACAGCAGCAATGGCAGCAGAGAGGTAGTCTCTGTCTGTCTCTGTCTCTGTCTCTGTCTCTGTCTCTGTCTCTCTGTCTCTGTTTCTCTCTCTCTCTCTCTCTCTCTCTCTCTCTCTCTCTCTCTCTCTCTCTCTCTCTCTCTCTCATTATATTTAGGCTATTGCCCAAGACTGGAGAAGGTACACACACCCATAGTCCCAGAAGTACTAAGATCCATAATCCCAGTGGATCATGAATTAGTCTCAAACTCTAGAAATTCCCACCCCATGATTGCATGAGGATTTGAGGGGACAACTAGACACAAATCATAGCAGACGGAAGTTTAAATGTCATTCCTCCAAAGAAGGAACCTGCGTTCTGTTTCAAAGTATGAACACTGCATGGTCAGCTGACACTCAGCACTCTTCCTCTCCCCTTCTGAATCTTCAATCACTCCTTTAGGCTCTTCTTCACGCCTGATTTTCCCTCTATTTTGAGAGTGTGTGTAAAATATGCCAGTGTCCTCTTTTTTCTTTCACTCCTTATCACTGTTCTTGCAGCTGTTTTGCAGTGTTCATGCAGAGTCTCAAACCCTTACTTTGCTCAAAGCCTAGGACTGGGTAGTGTACATGCAGCAGTTATTGGTAGTGTACATGCAGTTATTTAAACTGCACAGAGACTGAGGTGATGTACAGAGCTCCAGCTGTGATGGAAATGGAAGCGCTGAAACACATGTTTAGAAAGTGGCACACCAGGGATTTCAGCCTTGTGTTGTTTGACTCTAGTGTTTATATCAGTGAATTTTGCTTTGTATTGTAACTGTCTTCTCTCTCTACTTATGAAGTGCTTATTAAATATATAAGTGCATAATATAAATAAAAATGAAGAATATGAAGTACACTTATACTCAGATTTGTTGTTCACCTGCTTTTCTTGCAACAGTGGAGTTCCCTGAAGAGCCATCTTTGGATCACAGTATGAGCAGTATGGAGAAAAGCCAGGACCCCAGCCTAACTCCTGAGAGACTTCGATTCATTTGTCTGGCTTGAAGAAAGTTCCTTAGCCATACTGAACTTCTCTCTGTCCTTGCTAATGTATGGAGCTCTACCAAAACTCCTCACTACCCAATCTCATTGCTCATAGCCTCTTATCTTCCAAATTGTGTTTTTTCCCCCATGTTTGTCTGCACCATTTACTTTATATATGATTATCTTTCCTGGAGGAGGTTATGCTCTGTGAATGGTGTGGGGTAGTTCATCTCAATGCATTAAGAGCTTAGATGAGGTGTGGGAAGCCTTCTCCAGGGATGCTGACCAAACTCCATCTCCACTTGTCTCTCTATTAATCCTGAAAGAACAGCACTCTTTATGTTCATTAATTCATTGTTAGTCCTGGCACATGAAAGAGTAGCTACAATGAACAATGGTCCACGATGAGTTATTTTTTTCATTTACCCATTACTACTTTTCCACTTACTTTCTCTCAATTAATTCAAGTAATAGTAAAATCAAATGGCTTCACAGCATCAGAAATACTACATTGTCAT
>PVKN010020667.1:0-15843 GCA_004027915.1 Capromys pilorides
TTCAACACACTGGGCAGATACTGTTTTGTTTTTGTCACGTAACATTATAAAGATGGATATTGTTAAACCAAATGGGAAATAGCTCGGTGGTCTAAGCACCTGCCTGGCAAGCGCAAGGACCTGAGTTCGATCCCCAATACCGCATACCATACTGGCACTTGAACCCCAGGTGTACCATGTGGGCCCCAAAACTGATCATGGTGGCACACAAGTGTAATCCCAGAGCTGGGGAGGCTGAGACAGCAGGACCACTATGAGTCCAAACAGCATAGAAAGACCCTGTAATAAACAAATAAACCAAATATATGTTCAATTAAAGGGCTTTGTCAGTATGGGCAGGATAAATAAAGAAAAGACATTTTAGGTGTGAGTTCAAGGCCAGCCTGGGCTACAAAAGTAAGCTCAAGGCCAGCCTAAACTGCATAGCGAGACCCTGTCTCAAAAAGACAAAAGAAAAAAAAAAGCCATTTTAAATGTTAATGCAACAAAATTAAAAAGTGGTGTATTTATTTCCTTTTTAAAATCAAATTCACAGTGTTAATAGTAATTATGTAAGGAGAAAAATTTCAAAAGCACTGATTGGAGAAAGGTGGATATGTTTGACTTACTAATTGGGAAAACCAATAATTACTGCACCAGAAGGTGGTTTACATAAGTCAGTTTGTCACTGAGGTGTGGACAAAAATAGATCATATATATCCCAACTTCCTGGAATGGAAAGCAAGTGAATATCTGAGAAAAAAATAGTGGAAGAAAACTACAAAGAACAGGCGAAGGTTTGGGTAAAAGACTTTGACAGAGATAGGGGTGAATTATGCTCACAAACTGGTTGAAGTTCCAGTTAGTAAGTTCTGAACTGAGTAAAAAAAATCAATCTCTTATTCAAGTTACTTATATTTGTGTAAAAACAGAAGTTAAAGAGATTTCAAGGCAAGAGAACCTTGAGGTCATAGAAATAGAGAGGAACATTATTAGGCATAAATAAGGATGTTATAAGAAACGACATTTAAGAGATAACATGTTGCTCATGTAAGATTTTTTTGTTCAACATCTTGATGTGGTGGTAATTTTCCTGTTGCAAACTAATATAGATACATATATTTTAGAACACATTTAAAATCAGTGATTTTATGTAGTTAAATTCATTGAGTAATTGTTCAATTAAGGAGACTACATGCCGCAGGTGCCATGGGGCACACAATGCTGAATAATTTCAGCATTTGGTAAGCTGAGGCAGGAGAATAACCCCTAGGTGGGTGACATAGTGAACTTAGGGCCATCCTGAATGACATAGAGAGAGAGCCTGTATCTAAATAAATAAATAGAATACATTTAAAAAATCTGGCACTTCTCAAAATGCCACTTTACAAGCTGGACATGGTGGCGCACGCCTGTAATCCCAGCACTTGGGAGGAAGGAGGGTTGGTGTGAGTTTGAGACCAGCCTGGACTACAAAAGTGAGCTCAAGGCCAGCCTGAACTGCATAGCGAGACCCTGTCTCTAAAAAACAAAACAAAACAAAACAAAATGCTACTTTACAAAAGCGGTACAACAAAACCAACAGTAATGATAGTAGAAAACTCCACATCTTTTTAATTCCTATTATGATTAATAAAACATGCTTTCTTAGGAGTATTTTCACAAATGCTCTCAAGTAACACAGCAATAAAACTCCAGAGTAAAAATCCTAAACCAGCAGATGGCTTTTTCTAAGCATGCAATTCTTTCTGTGATGTTAGGGATTAGATCCAGGATCTCCTACGTGCGAAGAAGGGATTGCTGAGTGACACCCCCAGGTCTAGCAGCCTGTGGTGCCAAAGATCGAGCTTCGGTCCCTGCGGTTGCCTAAACTTTCCTAGACAGGCGCTTTAGACCACTGAGCCACCTCTTCGGCCCTCCAATATTTCTTAGTCTAAAGCTAAATCTGTCTTTCAAAAATGTATCCACACTACAGAATATTACACGCACACATTTGAAAAAAGTAGTAAATTTGGTAGCATCTACTTGAGATATTAGCTTTATATGTTCTAAATATATTCAGTAGTGTGCCATACTTCTAAGTACTATGGCCAAAGTAAATGTAAAAACCAACCACCTCTCCCCCCCAAAAAATCTGGCCAATTAATGTTAAAAACTTCGTGCTAATATGACACACACTTTGCTGACAGCTGAGAACTCTCACAAGGAAGTATATTAGTGGCATCTTGCAAAAAACTTCTGTGACTGATTTTTAAGATATTTTAACCACATATGAGAAAATACCTGTAATCCCAGCACTTTGGAAGCTGAGGCAGGAGGACTGGTGTAAGTTCAAGACCAGTCTGAGTTACAAAAGTGAGCTCAAGGCCAGCCTGACCTGCATAGCGAGACCCTGTCTCAAAAAGACAAAAAGGAAAAAAAAAAAACAGTATGGCCTACTTAACATATTTATTATTATTATTATTATTATTATTAATTATTTTTCATTTATGTATTTGGTACACAATCTCACTACACAGCTCGCACTTGTAGTGAACCTCCTGTTTTCAGCCTCCCCAGCACTGGGATTACAGAGGTGAGCCACCATGCCCACTCAGTCATTGGCTCAGTGTGTCCTGGCGGAAGGGCTGACGTGGCATGCGGGACAGGGGATCGAACTCAAGTCCCCGCACTTGCCGAACTCAAGTCCCCGCACTTGCCAAAGCAGTCACTTAGTCTGCTGAGCTATCTCACCAGCCTTTACCATGTTTTTAATTGCAAAAATAGTACCTGTTGATTACAATTAATTTATAAAATACAGGAAAATATAAAGAAAAATGTCTTAAATCTTTATTATCCCATGAATACGTGTGTCTACATGGTGTTTTAAATAATTTGGGTTTGTACTGTATATAATAATGATATTTAAAATATTTTCAATGCTTATAATATTTTATTAGCTAAATTCTACATGATTTTGTATACATAGCTGCTTAGTGAGTTTAATCTCAGTCTTTATTTCAAACCTTTCAGTTTTTGCTATATTTTGCTGAAAATACACAGTGAAATAAATAGGTGAATTCTTTTATGACACACAGTGAACAAAACAGATATCCTTTAATACTAAGGAGAAATATCTAATCATAAAATAAACTGCACTGCTATTTTTGTCTCAAAGTAAATGTTAAAATTTGCATGATGCTTACATTCATATGATAATAATGTTGGACCATTAGAAATATGGGTCTTCAAGCCCATAGTTTCTAGGATAGAGCATATGTACACGATAAACCACTAAGACTAGGACTAGGAATATTGCCTGGCAAGCACAAGGTCCTGAGTTTGAATCCTGGTACCAAAAAAATACCCAGTAAGATCACCAAAAACAAAACACTAAGAATAATCCCAGGGCCTGCGAGATGGGTTCGATCCCTGGCACCACATGCTGCGCCAGCCCCCACCACCAGGGCAGGCTGAGCCAGCCATAAAATAAGTAAATAAACAAACAAGCAAACAAATAAATAAAATAAAATAAAATAAAATAAAAGAATAATCCCAAAGACAGAGAGGAATATGATCAAGGCTCTTAACCCTCTAAAGAAGCCTGGTATCCTGTCCCCTGCAAGATATCAACTTACACGGGAATAGAAAAAAGACTTCCCTTTTTGTTTAAATCAAGAACGTGAGAAATTAAAACAAATTCCTCAATACCATTGTTGTTTGTACAGTGGCATCGTTTCTACAAGTTTTGCAGAATTCTAAGTTGAAGGCCATTTGCTCTTGCTGATACCAAATGAAAGTAGCTGTCGGGCCAGTGAAATAGCTCAGTGGACTATGCGTCTGCTCAGCCAAGTGCAAGGACTAGTGTTCTCTCCTTGGCAACAGATGCTGCACAGGCCCTGCCCCAGGGTGAGCTGAACCAGCCACTGAGTCCAGGCATGGTGGTGCATGCCTATAATCCCAGCACTGGGGAGGCTGTGACAGGAGGATCACTGCAAGTACGACCTGCATACTGAGACCCTGTACTGGGCTGGGGAGATAGCTTAGTTGAATACGCTCTTGCCTGGCAAGCACAGGGTCCTTAGTTTGATCCCTGGTACCACAAAAAAAAAAAAAGAAAAGAGGAGAGACTGAGACCCTGTACCAGACACATAAATTTACAAAACAGAAATAAGTGTTGCTTCTAGCATGCAATGTGCCTTCTTGCATTTGCAGACCACGAACTTTAGCTTGACTGCCTCCATTGTAGAGCCCTTGCTTGTTCTCCTTAGCTACTCTACTTAGCCCTTCTTTTTCCTTTTTATACCATCATTTCCCCCATTCCATCTCTGGTAGGACATAAGCTGTTGTTTCCCAAATAATATTCATATACCAAAACATATTTATAAGATTTGATCTGTTATTGCATCTCATCAAGAATGCTGGGTGCAGTTTTACCAGACATGTACAGATATGGTGTGTGGGGGGGTCTGACTTAAAGTGTACATGAGGGCAGTACATACACAGTTTGCTTTGGAATTCCCTTAAGGACACCTTAGAGAAATAAGGCAGTGTGAACCTCCAGCGCATCTGAAAACCAGGTGTCAGAGGTTTGTGTGAGACATGTCACAGCTCCCAGGACACTGAGCAGAAGCCAAGTCTACTATGTAAGAAGCAAAAAATTAGAAACAATTTTTGCCAGGCATGGTGGCAAATGCCTATAATCCCAGCACTTGAGAGGCTGAGGCAGGAGAATCAGTGCGAGTTTGAGACCAGCCTGGGCTACAAAAGTGAGCTCGACACCAACCTGAGCTGCATAGTGAGACCCTGTCTCAAAACAACCAAAAATTTTTTTGATTGTTTTAAATTGTGGTGCTCGGAATCAAACCCAGGGGCTTTACATATTAAGCAATTGCTCTAATACTAGGCCACATCCCCAGCCCTAAACGCTCAAATGATCTTGAATTCCTTTTCTTTTTCTTAGTGGTACTGGGGATAGAGCTGGCCTTCCCACTGAGCTATAGGCCGACCCTTTCTAATTTGAGATAAGGTTTTCCTAAGTGACTAAATTGCCCAGGAAGACTTCAAACTTGTCATCCCCCTGCTTGAGGCTTGCAGAGTGCTGGGAGTACAGGCATGTGACACCCCACCCTGTCAGCTCTTAAACTGCCGATACATTTGAAGTTTTAAAAAGTAACCAAAATTTCACAGCAAAAGATCCCTAATTTCAGTAAGTGATGCCTCTTTATAAAACAATGTACAGCACTTAGCTTGGAGTGTCTTCTAGAATTTGTCTAGCCAGGTGTGGTGATACACACCTGGAATCCCAGCATTTGGGAGACTGACTCAGGAGGATCTGTGAGTTCGAGGCCAGCCTGGGCTACATAGTGAGAAGTTGTCTCAAGAATCAGAAAAGCAAAAAACAAACAAGCAAAGAACAGTGCACTGGGGGTATAGCTCAGCAGCATAAGCACCTGGCTGGTAATTGCAAGGTCTTGAATTTGATCTCCACTACAAATAAATAAATAAATAAATAAATAAATAAATAAATAAAATTGTTGTTGTTGTCGTCATTACTGGGAATAGAAAGCAGAATCTTGCTTCTGTTTGCCAGGCCGGTGCTTGTGCCATTGAGCTATACTGCTGCAAAAAACAAACAATTTGTCTAGGTTTAGTCTTAGAATATAAAAGTACATGCTGAATTAGGTACATTATTAGCAACATTGCTATTAAATAATTCAAAATACATAAACCATTGATCTTTGTTTTCTTTCTTTCTTTCTTTCTTTTTCTTTCATTGAGACAGGGTCTTGCTGTGTAACTCAGGTAATGTGAGCTGGCATCAAGCTTTTAAGTACCAAGATGACAGCTGTGCCCCACCATGCCTAGCTCACTGAAGGATATTTTAACTTTTTTCTCTATAATTTCTTCTTCTTCTTTTCCATCATAATGCGGTTTTCACATTTATGCACATTAAAGCATAATCTTTGTCCTCCCTACCCACTTTTTTTTTGTGGGACTAGGGTTCAAACTCACAACCTTGCACTTGCCAGGCAGGTACTTATGCCACTGAGTTATCTCCAGCTCCCCTACCCATTTTGTGATCTCTGCTGTACTTAAACTTTGTACCAAGTGTATGATGCAATAATGTTATTGAAAATGAAAGAAAGCATCACTTAGTAAGGAGGAATTGAAGAAATGTGGACTTCAAAAAAAGAAGACACTGCTTTCCATTGCTTTTTTCCACTTAGTAAGTAGCTCATTTTTTCACATATTTAATGAAAAGAACATACACCTTCACACATGTTATGAGTGTTATAAGTCAATCTAACTTGTATCAGTGTATTCATATGATATAAACATATGTGGGTTTGGAAGTGGGATAGTGATTCGGTCAATTACTTGATAACCAACTCACTCTATTTGTTCATTCATTCATCCATTTGCTCCCTACTTTATTTCAGAAAGTATTTAAAGCAGCTAGCTTGATGAATCGTATAATGAAAACTATAATGGCTCACAAACCTGGCATTAAATTTCTTAGAACTTTATGGTTTTCTATATATTCTCATAAATATTTCCATCTGGATGAAGGACCTATAGTCACTAATAAAATATGCTTTAAATAAATAAATCATTTAAAATTAGAGGCTGGGGAGATAGCTCAGTAGAATAAGTGCTTGCCTGGCAAGTGCAAGGGCCAGAGTTCAATCCCCAGTTCTGAAAAAAAATTGTCATATAACACTTGACTTTACCTATCTTATACAACTACACAAAGTTATATTTTTCTGCCAGTAGAGAAAAGTCTCTTTGTTTCTTAATGGTCAAATATACTTGGACTAACAGCATTGGTGGGCCTGTAACTTCTAGAATAAATACATCATGATTATTAGAAGAAAACGTTTAAACAAAATTAGTAGTTATTTCACTATAACAGGTCTGAGTATATAGGACACTAAAGAGAAATCTGTGCACTATACAAAGTCACATTTTATTATCTTTACTTAATTATGGATTAAAACAGGAACATTTCATGAACTAACTGTATTTCAGGAGTTGGAAGTCCATGGTCTAGACCGGTAGTGGTGAACATATGACATGCGTGTCACAGTGGTCTATTTGTACTATTGAAAGCTCTAAAAGGTCCACCATCACTAGTCAAAAAGGATCTTCAGCCTGGCTGAGACTTGCCTTAGGTAAAAGTGAGAATCATGAATGAAGAAGTTCTTTGAAGTCCTGGAAAGGCGAGTGTAGTTGTATGTACATGTAATCCTACCACTCAGGAGGTTGAGGCAGAAGGATTGCCACAAGTTCAAGGTCATCCTGGGCTACATAATGACTGCCAGGCCAGCCTGGGCTATAGTCAAGACCTGGTCTCAAAAATAAATAAATGAAGTGCTAAAGATAGTAGATACTTTCAAACAACCTTGGTCAGAGGAAGAGTCTATTCAAGCAGGGTTAATGAAATGCTGAATTCTTCACATGTTCTAATATATTGTAAGTCACTTGACCTTTTTCAGTATACAAAATAATAAATCAGAAAAGATGACATTTTAATTTCACTGAAAAGAAATCACTTCTTTGGTTGCCATGGAACCTATGGCTATAATTTCCTTTTACTTTTCTAAAATTCTTATTTTATAAGCAATTTTCTGTCTTCAAGCAACACAGACTTACACTGAAAATCACTGCATTGGACCAGGAATAGGACCTGGATACAAACTGGTTCAACACATACAAGTTTGTAGTGAGAGAGAAAAACCATGCTAAAACTAAATTGGAACAGAGTTTTTACAGCACTACCTTTCTCAGAAAAGAGAACAGTGATTTCCTAGGAAAGCCAGGAATGAATCATCGGAAAGGAAATTGAGTGCAAAAGATCACAAGGAAATTACTTAGAATGTGGGAACACATACATTACAGGTATAAAAATACGGTATTTCCCCAGTAAATGCATTGTCTGTGGCTTATAATTCTATCATATAGTTAACAAATTACATAGAATGAGTAAAATCATTTGTTGTTTCATTATCTAGGCATTTTAGGTATTACATTAGGTACCTAAAATTCAGAAAGGAACCTGGTTCATGACAGCTATGTACTTTGAACCCCACTTCCAAACAATGACAATTTTTTATGGGTAAATCATAAGCTGTTTCTTTTCTTTCTTCTTTTTTTTAACCATCAAGCTGTTTCTTTTTTTTAATATTTAAAATTTTATTTTAAAGAGTAAAAATAGCAGAAACAAAGATAGAAAATGAGTAACAAGCAAGAATACATATAGCACAGAATTTCAAAACAAAAACAAAAATTTAACAATGAAAGCTGTTTCTTAAGCTCATTCAAAAGTTAACCATGCACAGGGCTCAGCGTTCAACCCCCCTAGTCCCTCAGGCTGCATCAGCCCTGGCCCAGGTGCCCTGAGCCAGCCACTGAGTCTGGTTGTGGTGGTACACACCTGTAATCCCAGCACTTGGGATACTGAAAACAGGCGAATCACTACAAGTGCAAGCTGCATAGTGAGACTCTGTACCAAACACATGGAAAAAAAATTTAGCTATGTAGCTGACAACATTTTAGTATCAAATGAGAGTTTAGATTAATGGGAATTAGAGAGAAAGTAACACCATACTGTGTCAGTGAAAACTTGAAATTTTTTACAAAACTGAACTGTTAATAGCATAACAGGTTCAAACTTTCTTCCCAAGACTGACTCATCTGTACCGCAGTATGCACTTTCCTGCAAAGGGAAAGAAATCAGTTCTAGAGATCACTAGCTGAGTGAAAAGACATAATTGAATACAGAAATTATCAAGCTAGTAATTCGGAGTAGAGTTCTCATTGTTTGTGCTTGGCTTCTCTATTTACTGAAGCCAACCTCTCTTCCTGGAAGGTGGGAAAATGAGAACTGAATGCTCACAGGTTGAAAGTTTCAGAATTTCATTTGTACCCATCTTTGTTATTATTCACTGTCTAGGTTGCTTTTCTCTTGTTGCTGGGGCAAAACGCCCAGTATTAAGGAAGGAAAGGGTTTATTTAGCTCACAGTTTGTGGGACTTTCAGGCCGTACTTGGATGCAAGCCTCTTTCCCTCTTTTACATTGCACTGAATCTGCCTGCCCCAGGCAGGTGTAGCTCTCACACTCATTATCCCAGCATTGCATCATGAATTAATCATAAACTCTAGAAACCTACCTCATGGCTACATGAGGCTATGGTGGGATACCCAGGCACAACTATAACAGTCACTGAGCTACAGAAGAGCTATAGTAAAAACAAGTGTCTGGGGGCCAGGGAGATGGCTCAGTAGAATAAGCACTTGGCTGGCAAGCACAAGGTAATGGGTTCAATCCCTGGTACGGAAAAAAAAAAGTCTGGTTCCCTATTCCTCATTGGTGCAAATATTAACACAGAAAAGATCTATTGTTGTGCCTTACAGTATATCAGATATGCACAACTGATTAGATGAAAAACGTTGTATAGTTCTTCTTCAAAAGAGAAAGTACAGGGGCCGGCAAGATAGCTCAGCAGTCTAAAGCACCTGCTTAGGCAACTGTAAGGACCATGGTTCGATTCCTTGCACCACATGCTGTGCCAGCCCCACTCACAGGGCAGGCTGAGCCAGCCATAACATAAATAAAGTTTTAAAAGATTTAAAAAAGAGAAAGCACAGAAGATTCAAAATTATATGATTTTACTTATGGCTAATATTATGATATCATTTCTCATACTCCAAAACAAAATATCAGTATAAGTTTAAGTAAACAATGGAACAAATATTATTTAAATGTAGACATTGACATCATTCAAAAACATATATGGGGAAGAAGGATTTTTTATATAAAATTGTAAAAGAGATGTACTCAAAAGGATATTTACGAAAAAGTAACAAGAGTCAGTGAAAATATAGAGCAATTGTAACCCCTGGATATTAGTTGTAGAAATGAAAAATGATGCAGATACTATGGAAAATGGTTTTGCAGGTCCTAAAAAAGTAAAAGGAGTTACCAAATGATCTAGTAGTTCCATTTGTACAGATTTTCCCAAAGAATTAAAAGCAAGCACTGAAACAGATACTTGCGCACCACTGACCATTTCCCATGTGGTTCTTTTCGCAACAGTTAACAGGTCAAAACATCACAAGTGTCTAGCAACCGAAGTGCGGTGCATCTACCCTGTGAGACCGTGATGGTACATAGAATAAGCCAGAGCAGAAGGCAAAATAGCACATGGCTTCTTTTACATGATAAACCCAAAATATAAATAAAGAACAAAATAAAAGATGACAGGAAACAGGGAGATAGGCTTTGAGGAGAAGGGCAAAGGACCTGGTGATGGAAGGTGATGGGAGACAGGGGACGGGAATGGGGATGTGAAAAGAATCAAGATGTGAAACTGGGATATAACTCAGGGGCTGACTGGCCCATGCAAGGTCCTGAGTTTGATTCCTGGTACCAAAAAAAAGAATATATATATGTATGTATCATTTCTCTGATGAATATTTATTACGTATCATAAACTTATACTAAAAAGAAAAATACGTAAACACAATAAATGCTTAAGAAGATACAGAGGGAAGGAACCCTTTCACACTGCTGGTAGGTGTGTAAATTAGTATAGCCACTCTGGAAAGCCGTATAAAGGTTCTTTAAAAAACTAAAACTAGAGCTATGATTTGATCATACCACTCCTTGATATATACTTGAAGCAATTAAACTCAGTATACCACAGATCAGATACCTCCATTTATGTTTACTGTGGCACAATACATAATAGTCAAGCTATAGAACCAGCCTAAGAGCCCATGAACGTGAATGATAAAGAAAGTGATATACATCCGGGCAATCTTAAAAACATATTCTATACATTGTGGAGAAGCAGGTGAGACCACAAATCATTTTTGAGAGTCAAGTCTTAAATATAGGAAGTTGACACTCTCCAAAGTAAGTATGAACATGTCCTAGGTAGTCACTTGGGATGATCTGCTGAAAAGCAAAAATACAAAAGCAGAAATTTAGAGGCTGAGGAGATAGCTCCATAGTACAAGTGCAAGGTCGTGAGTTTGAATCCCGGTCCTGCAAAAAACAAAAAAGAAAAAGAAAAAGAAAGAAATTCAGCATGTATGGGTATATATATATATATATATATATATATATATATATATATATATATTTAATAGCGTAAGTAATGAAAGTTTTATTGTATTAGATATACAGATTGACACAGGGGCAACTCACTCAGCCTATAGTGATGGAAGAGCATTTTGAGAAAGTCTTTACCTGATTACTCATGACCACGGTTTACCTGTACAGAGTTAAGTAGATATATCGGTATATTGCCTAGTGTTAGCCAAACCAATCCTCACAAATTGGGCATGTGTCTTAACAACATTCCTACAGACTAGGCACAGTGGTAGGCACCTGTGGCTCCAGCTTGCTGGGAGGAGGGTCACTTGAGTCCAGGAGCATAGAGCCAGCCTGGGCAACACAGTGAGCGCTCATCTCTGAAAAAGGCAAGAAGAAGAGGTGGACATGTGGGTGGAGGAGGATACTGCTACAAAGAAACCTTGGATAGAAACCTGCACCCATAACGCAGGTTGATGCGAATGGGAAAAAGGGCAAAGATGAAACTTGCGCTACTGCTGGCAAAGCTCATTTCAGCCAAGCTGCTGTGAGAATATACAGTGCTAAGCTGCTCCGATCTATCAGGGGGCTGGCTAAAATGTTGTGAAATCATAACCACTACTGAAAATATGAATTCATGTTTACTCTCAATAATGATCTATAGCTAATAAAATTTTTAATTTTCTACAAGTATTTCTTCTTTACCTCATCTTTTTAAAATTTTCTTCTTTGTATATGTTTGTGAGTCATAATATACTGACAGTTGTATACGTTCAACATGTACAAACAAATGCAGCGTAGAGGCTTGTGGGTTAGCCTAGTTGTTTAAAGCACCTGCTTGGGCAAACTCAGTCAGGCGCAGGGGACCGCAGTTCAATCCTCAGATCCACAAGCCTTACCAGACCTGCTCTTAAGGCAGCCTGAGCTAACAACAACAACAAAAAAATCCTTCTCCAATTATAGGGCCGGGAAAATAGCTCAGCGGATTAAATCACCTGCTTAGGCAGACACAGGGGTGGAGGGTTTGATTCCCCAACCTGCCATGCGCCCCCCGCCCCAGGGGCACACTGAGAGGGTGACTGAGACCGGGTATCATGGTGGTGTGTAACTGCAATCCCAGCACTTGGGAGGCTGGAAACAGGAGGATCACTACTAGTCCAATCTACATAGTGAGATTCTGTAGGCCTTGTACTAAGAAAATTAAAAAAGTGAAAAAATAAAAAGAACAAATTATATATATATATATATATATATATATATATATATATATCATATATCTCAAGTACTCTTTTGGGAGGTGCTGGGGATTGAACTCTAGACCTTGCACTTGCTACACAGGTGCTCATGCCACTCAGCTATCTCCCCAGGAAATGCTCAGTTTTTAATTGATATGTGTGATCAAAGAGTTTTAAGATTGTTGTATATGATATGGACAGGCCATAAGAGAAGAATAGTGTGAGTCAGCTGTGGTGGTCCATGCCTATAATCCCAGCAATTCGGAGGGTGAGGCATGAGGGTTATTGAGAACATGAGGCCAGCCTGGGCTATAAAGTGAGTTCAAGGCCATCCTGAACTACATAGTGAGATTCAGTCTCAAAAAAAAAAAAAGAATGGTGAGAGTTGTGTGAAACAAAATACAATTTGATCTAGGTCTTCAAAGATGCATAAATATGGACAGAGATTGGAGGGGAGAATATTCAAGGCACAGGGAACCATGTGAACCATAGTTTAAAGGAGGGAAGGTCTGTGAAAGACTTGCAGATAGTAAGGCTGGTTTAGCTGAAATAGTTTGCACTGCAAAGTAAAAAGAAATAAAGCCAGAGAGGTAAAATAGAGCCAGATTTATAGGACCTTAAATGATCGTAGTTTGGCTTTTTAAAACAACAACAATAAGAATTTGGGCAGAATACCATAGTTGCTAGGACCGCCGGCTGTGAAGCAAACAGAACATTGTCAAATCCTGAGCCTCGGTTCTTTATCCATACGAAGGAGATTCTAAGAACATTCAGGTGGCTACATAGCTCTCGTTATACTATGCAACACACAGTAAGTACTCAATATATACTACCTATTCTTATTCGTAATAGGCAATGAAAAGACATTGAAATTCTTGTGTAGGAGGGAAAAACATAACATTTTAAAAAATACCTTACTTTGGTGTTGATTGAAAAAGTCAGGTTAAAGTGGAAGAGATAGGAAATCTATTATGATATTACTTTGCTAATGTGAACTCATGGGACAGTAGAATAAAGTGGCAATGAGAACAGAGAGGACATTGTCAAGAAGAATTAATAGGATTAGAAGCCTAATTGAATGTAGTGGAAAAATAAATATTGAAGATTGAGTCTATAAAGTGCAACTGTGGTAAGTGGTAAGTTTCCATACTATGGGAAATAAGGGGAACTAGGAAAGATATCTAAGAAGATAATCAGGGGTTCAATCCCCAGCGCACCGTGCCGACCCCACACTTGGAGCATGCTGAGAGGGCGATCGAGACAGGGAGTGCTACCACATTCCTGTAATCCTAGTACTTGAAAGGCTGAAAACAGGAGGATCACTAAGAGTCTGATCTGTGTAGTGAGACCCTGTAGACCCTGCAGATTCTGTATAAATACATAAAAAAAATAGATAATGTTTTAGAGCAATAAGATAACAATCCATCTTTTCAGCAAAATGTACTTATTTTCAGCATATTTTTCTTTTCTTTGATTTTTGAGACAGAGTCTCACTATACAGTTGAGACTGGTCATGAACTCACTATGTAGTACAGGAGGGCATTGAACTCCTGGCAATCCTCCTGCCTCAGCCTCTTAAGTGCTGGGACTGTAGGCCTATTTAATCTTTACACAGGTGTTTTCCTTTAGTGAGAAGCTCAAGATATTCCCTAATTCAGTTAGTGAACAAAAAGCAAGTTTTTCAGGAACAGAGACAGAATTTTGCCTAATATTTTACCCACCAAAAGTAGGAGCATTAGCCATCATCAGTTACTGAGGGTTGTGAAAAGGGATTTAACACCTTTTCATTTAACCTTTGCCTATTTCCAAAGTGGATTTGAGATGACTCATAATAAGATTATTAAAAGAAAGATCAAGAGCCATGTAACTGCCAGAGGCCAACAGAACTATATATTAGAAATGTAAGGTTAAGGAGAGTTGCTACATTTGAGCATTATAGGTAGCTCTCAGTTTTTCAGTATGAAAGATAAAAATGGAAGCCAACTTTGGTCTATAAGCAAAAAGATGATGCTTGAACTATTGCACCTGCTATCAAACATTTGTTTACATAATGCTCAATAAATGCTTGTTCAAAGAATGAAACAATTCATAAACAAAGGTCCAATTAGCAAAAGCTACACTCAAAATAGATCGAAAATTTAAATATTAAGACAGAAACATTAAATCTTCTGGAGCAAAATGTATGTAGAAATCTTAAAGATACAGGGATAGGCAGAGAGTTCATTGACAAAAACCAAACTGCATAGGAACTACTTCAAAGAATCAACAACTGGGATCTCATCTTTTTGAAAAGTTTCTGTACTTCAAAGCAAATTCTCAACAGAATAAAAAGAAAACCCACAAACTGGGAAAAAATTGTAACAAATTGTCTCTCCAGTAAAGGCGTTATAATATCTAGAATATATAGAGTTCTAAAAAAATCAATCCCCTCCCAATTCAAAGACCAATCCAATAATGGGTATCTGAGATGAATATACACTTCTCAGAGGAAGAAACACAAATAAGTATATGAAAAAAATTCAACATCATTTGTCATTCAAGAAATGCAAATTAAAACAACACTGAGATTCCACCTTAGCCCAGAAAGAATGACTAACATCAAGAAGTGAGCTGATAACAAATGCTGGAGAAGCTGTGGAGGAAAAGGAACCCTTCTGCACTGTTCGTGGGAGTGCACACTGGCACAACCACTGTGGAAATCATGTGGAGATTCCTCAAAAAGCTAGGATTGGAGATAGAATTCAAGTCAGCTATTCCGGTCCTGGGCATTTTTCTAGAAGAACTGAAAACTTCATACCACAGTGATACATGTGCACCCATGTTTATAGAAGCACAATTTGTCATAGATAAATCCTGAAAATAACCCAGATGCCTATCAACTGAGGAATGGATAAAGAAGATGTGGTATTATTCAGCTATAAAACAGGATAAATTTGAGTCTTTTTTCGGTAAATGGATGCAACTAGAGAATATATTCTTAAATGAAATAAATCAGACCTGCATGTGCAAACATCATATTATCTCCTTAGTGTGAAAACTTGAAACAGAAAAATGGAATCTGAAAGATACAATAGATACTTGAAAAAGGGAATGAACTTATTCAAAAGTAAAGAGTTATTGAGTTGAGGAGAAGGACAGGATAGGAATTAGGGAAAGAGATTTATCTATGTATATAAGCAGGATGATTTGGAAAACTGTACTGTACATTTCTGCTGGTCTGTGGAAAAAAAGGGTTAATGCTTTATTTTATTTTGTCTCCATTTTCAGTTGTTTGTACTTTTTCTCTTCTTAATTTCTTATACTTTTTTTCCCTTTTTTCTTCCAATTTTACATGCGTAAATCTGATATGAATAACTGGTTGGAAGACAACACCATGTATTACAACAAATACCATGAAATTCATATTACTTTGTTAAGTGAAATTCTGTATCAATTGTAAGTTTTTGTTTTAGTTCTAATCTGTACTCTCTTTAAAAAATAAAAAGATAAAGATTCAATTAGAATTCATTTAAAAATAAATTAGGCTATTCCCTTAAAGAATTTCTCTTT
>PVKN010020668.1:0-15860 GCA_004027915.1 Capromys pilorides
CAGCATAGAGGCCAGAATGTTGTGTATCATATGTACAAAACTGTAATCAATTCAGAGTATTTATATAGTATTTGAATAGGTTAATATATACAAAAATATCAACTAAGAAAAAGTTTCCATGATAGTAAAGAATTGCTAAGAATAAAACATAACACAGACACTGGAATAGCAAATATATGACCAGAACTTCTAATACTTTGGGGATAGGATATCTCACAAAGTTCTAGAGTCCGTGATGCTTACCAGTGGCCTGGTGTCACTTGTGAGACTGAGCTACTGCTATTTCCTTAATATCCACCCTGTAGACCAAGACAGAATCAAGACCCATAGGGTTCAGGAGAAGTCCATTTGTCGAATATGCTTATGGAAATATTTTGCTGCTGTATACAAAAGAATAATAGAAAGACTGCTTTTGTATACCTCTTTTTCTCCTGTGTTTAATTGCTTGCCCTATTTGGTGGGGGTTTTCCATTCTTCTTCATGAAGTTGTGGTCGTTTTAATCCCTCTTTAGAATATCTTTTAGTAAACTGTGTAGAGTTGGCTTTGTTATCATGAAATGCTTTAGTTGTTCTTTGTCCTGGAAGTATTTCACTTCCCCATTGAACTTGAAAGAGAGTTTTGCAGGGTATTTCAGTCTGAGCTGAAATTTGTTTTCTTGCAAGACTTGAAATGCTTTGCTCCATGCTCTTTTTGACTTGATGGTTTGGGAAGAGAAATATGCCATTATTCTATTGGGATTTCCTTTAAATATGTTCTGTTTCTTTTCTCTAGCAGCTTTTAGCATACTGTTCCTGTGCTGAATTTCTGGGATCTTGATTATTATATGTCTTGGGTTGATGTTATTTGGAGTTTTATACGCTTTGGTTACCTGAATGTCAAATTGTTTCCCCATATTTGGGAAGTTTTCTGCTATTACTTCTGCCCAAGTCCTTTTTATACCATTTGTATTGACTCCTTCTTTCTCATTGATGCCTATTAGTCTCATATTGTTCATCTTTGCATTGTCTTAAAGATGTTGAACTCTTTTTCCTGAAACCTAGTTATTTTTAAGAGATGTTTTCTTAACTTTTCACTAGTTAAAATGGTGTCTTCAAGGTCTGAAAGTCTGTTTTCACTTTCATTGAAACAGTTTTGTCAGCTTATGATTGAGGTTTTAATATCCTGTATGGCACTGTGAATCTGCTTCATACATTCTATCACTTTCCTATATTGCTCTCTCAAGGATTCCATCATTTATTTTATCCTTCTCTATGTTTTATCACTGTCTTCTTATAAGCAGTTAGTACTGCTTTCATTATAGTTATCATTTCTTTTTTTTTTTTTTTTTTTTTTTTTTTTTTTTTTTTTTTTTTTTTTTTTTTTTTTTTTTTTTTTTTTTTTTTTTACTTCAGACATTACTTCTGATCTGGTTTCCTCTATACCTTTCTGCACTTGTTTCTTTACTTCAGATGCTATTATTTCAGAGATTTCAGGTGTGTGATTTCCAGTTCCTTATATACTATTGTCTCCTGCACTTGTTGGGTGAGCTTGAGGCCTGAGAGTACATTTTGCTCCTTCTCTTTGTCATTTTTTACAGCTCTGACTTCTGACCTTTGGTGGAGAGCTTTGGTAGAGTTCTTACCTTAGCACTAGGTCCGGATCTACCAAGTTCAAAGTCGTCCAGATGGGTGTGCCTTGGGTCTGGCTGCTGAGCTCCACTTCTTCCTACTGCAGCCTTTGGAGTTGAACCCTCTGTGCCACTCTGGCAAGATATTCGGCTCCTGGATCAGCTGTGTGAGTCTTATCTCTAGTCTCTCTGCAGGGGGTTCTGCTGCAGTTTTCACACTGGTCCTCTCTGATGAGTGAAGTTCCACTCACATGCCTGGCTTGGTTTCTGGGTTTAATGAGTTTCTGGTGAGCCCTGGGAGGTCTCACTCACACAGTGGCCCTGGTTTCTGGGTCAAATGAGTTTGTGGTGGGCCCAGGTGGTCTCACTTGCACCTTGGCTATCATAAATTGTGCTGCTATAAATGTGTAGCATAGGGAATGCATAAAGCACTGTGGTATGGTGTTTTTAATTCTTTTGGGAAGACACCCAGGAGGAAAAAGCTGATTTAAATGGGACCTTTTATCCTCATCTTTTTAAGAATCTTCACACTTATTCCACAGTGGTTGTACCAGTCTACACACCCACCAACAAAGCAGAAGTGTTCCTTTTTTCTCACAGCCCTGCCAGCATTGATTATGGGTTGATTTTTTGATAATAGCTATTCTTTCCTGGATGAGTTACAATGTCAGTGTTGTCTTAATTTACATTCCTCAAATGACCAGTGATATTGAACTATTTTTCATATATTCATTTGATGCTCAGACTTCTTCATCTGAGACCTCTGTGTTCATCTCCAATGTCCATTTTTAGATTAGGTCTTTACATTTGTGGGGGCCTGATTTCTTTTTAGTTCTATATGTGTTCTTGATAGTAACCCTTTGTCTGAGGAACAGCTGGTAAACATATTTTCCCACATTGTGGGTTATCTCTTTCTTCTGTTAATGGTTTCTCTTCTGTGCAAAAGCATTTTAATAAGATGAGATCCCAGTTTTGATTTTTTTTTTTTTGTGTGATAGTTCCTGTGTGATCCTCCAATCACGTGGGAGCCTCTACCCAAGCTTGGGACCTCTACCCAAGCTGACAGTCCCAAAGCATCAGCCTGTGTGGGACCATGAAGAACAGCTTGGATGTTTAATCCAGTGTGCATTTGGTGAACCCCATTTGTTTATGTATTTGTCTATGCTAATGTCTTTAAGAATTTTACCTACTCTATGTTCCGGCAGACTTAATGTTTCTGTTTTAATATTTAGATCTTTGATCCATTTCAAATTTAGTTCTTGGTGAAAGACAGCAGTATAATTTTAATCTTTGGCAAATGCAAGGCCAGTTTCTCCTGCACCATTTAAGAAAACTGTTTTTCTTCCAGTGCATATGTGTGGCACCTTTGTCAAAGATAAGGCAGTTAAGAATGTCTGGAGTTGATTTTGTGCTTCTGTTTCATTGATCCTTGGGTCTTATTTTTTGCCAGTACCATGCTGGTCTGATCACAGTAGCTGTGTAATATAATTTAAAGTGGGAGAATTGTGATGGATTTTATTTATTTGTTTATGTTAACCTCTTTCTGCTCTCCTATATTTTACCTTCAATGTTGATCTTTCTGAGAAGGGCTTCCTATTTCACAAAATAAAATGCTTTACCACTTTACTATTGACCCACTTTACTATTAACAATGTAAAAGATGAGCTTTGCATGAGTGTTCTGAAAAGAATTTATACCAATTCTGCCTGCAGAATTTAATGCTAATAGCAGTTGATGAAACCAGTACCATCCCAGGCAAACTCACTGATAGGTATGCACTGTGCTCTGCAGGCACTGCTGCATCTGTGTGAATATGTTCAATCCAAAGCTCACAGAGGAATGATAACCAGCTAAATGAGTCCTTCTGTGCCCTTTTCTTCCTCCTTCCCTCTAAGCACTGCTCTGAACTGGGCTTCTGTTCAGCCATTGACTATGTTGCCACCAAGGAAAAGCCAGGCAGGGTCACCTTGTTGTAGTGTGAAGATCCAGTGAGCTCATTAGCTGAACCCAGCATCCCAACCCCAACACCTACACGAGTCTCCTACCCTCCAGAAGATGGGCCTGCTAAAGGAACCGATGACCTGTTTGATTCAATGGGGAATGGGGAAGGTTTCCATTTGGAGAAGAGGCATGGGCTCAGAGGTTGCAACTGCTTAAGAAGCCCAGCTCTGGGAATTTTTCCTGCAATTCTATGCTAATTACAAGCTTCTCTGAGCATCAGTTTCCTTGCCTATAAAGTAGGCACAACCATATCCATTCCATGCTTGCACTGGTTTCAATGTATCCCCAAAGTTCACATGTAAGAAACTTTACCCCTAAATGTGTGTCAATGGTATGGAGAGGTAGGGCCTGTGGAAGGTACACAGGGTGGGATTTCTGCAGAGGGAAGAGCAGCTTTTAAGAAGAGCAGTCCAGGCTAGCATTCTTGCCGCTTCATCACGTGACGCCCTCCCAGATGTAGAGTGGGTGCAGCACCGTGCCCTTGGACTGACCATCCTGCAGAACCATCAGAAAGGCATTCTTTCCTTTATAGGTTACCGAATCTCAGGTATTCAGCTGCACCAACAGAAAATGGACTGAGATAGTTTTACAGTCAGACCTATATCAGAATCTCAGCTCTGACACATACAAACTTCAATTCTATGCAAGTTACAGCTTCTCTGAACTTCAGTTTTGTCATCTGTAAAATAGGAATAATAATGATAACCACTATTGAGTGAATTACAGAATTACATGCCATGTTTTATATCTCTTCTGTGCTGTAGGGACTCACCCTATCTAGTGCATATCAACAAATACTGACTTCCTGTCCCTTTGTGAAACTTCTACCCTGGTTTCCATTAGCAATACACAATGAACTAACTTCTAACTTGGAAACTTTACATTTTCACAATATCATCTCTGACCAAAATCTATTTCCAATCTAACTTTAGTGTGTATCTAAATACTGCCATTGCTAACCCAAGCACCTCTGCCCAAGCTGACAGTCCCAAAGCATCAGCCTGTGTGTGACCATGAAGAACAGCTTACATGTTCAATCCAATGTGCATTTGTGAACTCTAGCTGTGTCAGGCTTGTGTTGGTGCATGAGGGTGCACAAGTACACAAAAGCATTTTAACAAAAGAGGCTTCTATACTGGTATAACATCAAGCCATCTCCTACCTTTATTCACTAAATAAATTACATCCACTTCCTTTGGAAAGATATGAAAGTTTGGAAAATGAGACCCTACAAAAGTCAGTGCCCATGCTGACCTGTTATTTGGCAAGTGATAGGGGAATATGGAGAGATGTGGGCGTGAATGCAACTTATTTTCTATTCCCTTTTGCAAACAATGTCTTGGTTTTAGGAAGGTAAATTGACTTAAGAAATTGCATGCCAATGTATTCCATCTTTCCTCATTTTCTCCTGAAGAACAAAAGAGGAGAGGAAAAGAAAAGGAGAGAATAAAGTTTCCTCAGATGACTTAAGGGACAAAAACCAACATAAACAGGGGAGAGTGTGTCTATAACTTATTCAGAAGTCAATCGTATCCTGCATACTGACCTCTAAGGAAATGTGTGCCAAGTTAATGTAGTTTTATGTGAAATTATAAACAAACTTAAAGAAATTGAATCCAACAGATGCTGAGGCTTGCCCATGTGTTGGTCATCTCTCCACCACTGTAGCAAATATCCAGAATAAATAAATCAACAGGAGGATAGTTGACTCCAGTGGATTCAAAGGTCACCAGGTGGCACGGCCCTGAGTCTGGGGCGGCAACACACAGGATAGGGAACAAGTGGAGAATCAAGGATGCTTGCCTCATAGCAGCAAGGAAGCAGAAGAGGAAGGGGCCATGGTTCTTGATGTCCCTTCAGGGACACATTTCCCACATCAGTCTTCATCTAGTCATACTCCATGAGCCCAGCCCCTCTGGCAGCAGCAAGACAGGTGATAACCAAGCGCTAGCACACATGCCATTGATAGATATTTGAGATCCAAACTGCAGCAGCCAGTTTCTGAGAAGCTGCCCAAGACATGAATGCAGGAAGCCTTCTGGACCCACGCTGAGCTCACCCACAGCAGCAACACAGTGAGTGCAGAGCTTATTCTAACAGCAACTGTGCCTCATGTTATTCCTGGGCAGGATTTTTAAATCTTTAACTGCAACACTTTTTGTGAAATTTCCTTGTCTTTTCCTCCAGGGAACTTTGGCTGGAGAGACAGTTGAACAGCACAAGCTCCTGTGTGGCAAGCATAAGATCCTGAGTTCGAGTCCTAGTACCAAGAAAAGAGAAAGCCATAATACTATTGTCAGACCTTAAAAACTGCATGCAACTTTGTTCAACCTTTCTTCACTTTGAAAATAGACCTAAAGAAAGACTGCATCTTTTCACCCCTCTCCTGAGTGCTGGCAGACACTTGGTGCTTGGTTGCCCTTGTGGGCTTGGGAAGCTTTGGTCTGCACTGACACCCAGGACAGTCTCTTCTCTTTACATTTGATATATCTCACAGTTGACATACAGATGACCCCAAACTTATGTTAGTTCTACTTAGGGTTTTAACCTTACAATGGTACAAAAAGCATATAACCATTTTGTTTTTCTACTTCAGGACAATATTCAAAGCTCTATCATGAAATATGCTGTGTTAAATAGTTTTGCCCAACATTCTGCTAATGGAAGTGTCCTGAGCACATTTAATATGAGTAAGGCTAAGCTGTGCACATAGCTTAATATGTAGGTATTTGTCTTAGTTACTTTTCACTCATTGCTGGGACAAACACCCAACACTCAAAATGAGGGAAGGAAGGAAAGATTTATTTAGCTCACAGTTGCTGGAGGTTTCAGTCCATATTCAGCTGGCCCAAGGCTGAGTGGAACAGGGCAGAGAGCATCCAGTTCATGGCAGCAGAACAGCAACAATCGCGACAGAGGCAACCGATCAAGCAGGGCGCAGAGAGCAACAGCTTGAGTCTCTCTTTCTCTCTCTCTCTCTCTCTCTCTCTCTCTCTCTCTCTCTCTCTCTCTCTCTCTCTCTTTATATTATATTACATTCAGGCTCTCTGCCTCAGCCTATCCACCTTAGGCCACTCCTATAATCCCAGAAGGACTCAGACCCATAGCCCCATCAGTACTAAAATGTATGACCCCAGTGGATCATGAGTCAAGTCTCAAACTCTAGAACTCCCTGCCCATGATTGCATGAGGCTTTGGGGGAACAACTAGACATAAACCATAACAGTATGGTAAGTCATCTTTTAAAAAAATTTTTTTAAATCTCATTTGTTGGTACAGGGTCTCCCTATGCAGCTTTGACTCACAGTGATCCTCCTGTCTCAGCCTCCTCAGCACTGGGATTATAGGCATCCACCACCATGTCCAGTCTCTATGGCCAGCACAGTGCAACTAGGGTTCCAAGGCCAACATGGCATGAGGTACCAGGGATTGAACCTGGGTCCTTGCACCTGCCAGACAGGCACTTATACCACAGAGCTATCTCCCCAGCCCAGTAAGTGCATCTTTTCTTCTTGTCTCTTGTTTTCTTTTTCTTTTTCCTATACCATTTGACAGTTTATTCATAAATCCAAGGATATAATATGCATTTATCCTCACAACAGAAAGAATGTCATAAAAATGTTAATGTAATTTTAGATTCTAGGCCATGTCACAAACTTACAGGATTTTTTTTTTCATTACCAGCTCAACCTGCCTTGGGGGTGGTGCTGGCACAGCATGTGGTGCAGGGCATCGAACTGCGGTCTCTGTGGTTGCCTAAGATTTTCTAAGCTGGTGCTTTGGACCACTGAACCATCTCACCGGCCTCCTTACAGGGTTTTTGACTCCAACAACCTCTGAAGAAAATTGGTGAGAATTAAGCAATAGTTTCAAATCCTTTTGATCCCTTTTAGATCTGGTGTGTCCATGAGAATCTACATCATGGAAACTTAGAAGAGGAAGGAGGCATAGAATTTCCCTAGATCAACTATAGCCAATTCAGTGGCAACAAATATCATTTCTTTTATGGCTGTGGCTTTCAGCATTTGGTGGGGGATTCGCTGATCAAGGTTGATGTAGGGAAGAAGACGCTAAAGGTAGTGAAAATCTTCCTTCTCTGAACATTTTCAAAAACGTATTCCACCCTGTAGATTACTTTCTGTTTTGCTTAACGTTGCTTTTTCAGATTCTTTAATAGTGTAACAGCACAATCATTTTGTAAGTTTGAAAAGCATAGAATCACTTAAGTTAGGGGTATGTTTCCTCCAGGGTATGTAAGATTGACCAAGTCCAAGTCCAGAAAAATAACACTAAGCTTGATATTTTAGGAGAAATTGTGAGATTGAGGGTATTAGGACATCTCTATCTTAAGGTAATGGAAAAATTATAATCACAAAATTATGTTTGGAGGAGTTGGGGAGATAATTCAGTAGAATAAGTGCTTGCTTGACAAGCACAAGGGCCTGAGTTCAATCCCCAGTTCTTTTTTAAACTGTTTTTATAATATTTATTTATTTATTTATTTATTTATTTATTTTATCAAAAACACATTAATAGTATGATCCCAATAATTGATACAATGCATATTGCTGTCCTTTTTGTAGTTATACAGAGCACAGGATGTAGACATGATCATTTTTCTAATCATTGTTGGTACAAAGTATTTCTTCTCATTGAACTAAGAGAAAGTAGTTGTATACATAGTCCAGTATTCCATAGTTGCAGTGCATTATTAGCAGAACTGGCAATGTCAGAAGCTGTTGATTTAAGCCTTTTACAGCTCAGCATACGTTTTATGCTTCGTGGTTAAACTTTTCTGCTAGGTGGTTAAGGGCAAGTTAAAGCAAGACCTGCATAACAAAACATATAACTTTTGTATCTCTCAAGATCAGTCAAATCCCCTCAGGATTTATTCTGAAACCATGTACAGTGCTTTATAGAACTGTTATCACTGTCAACCATCTGGATGAGTCACAGCCATTGCTTGACCAGTTTGTTCTCTGTGACAGCCTAAGAGAATGTTTTCTGTCTAGGTGACTCTCCTTAGGCACACTATACATTGTCAATCTATTTCCTCTGTGGTCCCACAATCTTCTTGAACAGAAAATTTGGGAAACCACTGAGTTATAGGATGTTATAGCACAGGTTCTCTTGTGTCCTGAGTCCTCACTGACTTTGAAGGGCTAGGGCCAAAATACTGATAATCTTTGTAGCCCTTCTTTTTCTGTAATTTTTGGTCTGTAAACTTACATTCTTAACCCTCCAGAAGAGAAGCTTCATGGTACTATTACTCTATAACATAGGTACTTGAGATTAACATCCACTGTCTTGCTGAATATCAAACATCTTACACTTACCTTGGAATTGGTATTTTTTATCAATCATTGATAGTCTAATAAGTTCCTATACAATGTGATAAAAGCAGTTACACATTTTTACACAGACATTTAGAAATCTACGTACATGCAAAATTGTAGCTGGTCAATCCTGTGTCATTTTTTCCTAGTCTCTTACTCTCATTTAATACCTTTTTTTTGTTTGTTTTCTTGTAAACCAATCATTTATTTGAGAGAGAGTATAGCAATAACTGAAATTACATTAGAAGCAGCACAAATCTAAAAGACAAGAATGGTAGGCATTCCAAGCATAATTTTACTGTTACCCATTGCTATCCTCAGTGTAAAAAATATTTTGGTGGTTCTTAGGACCATTATCTAATTCATCCTGTGTACATAAGTGTATGGTTTTGCTCCTGCCATGTTTCCTATCTTTTCTGTTTGTAGTCACTTCATTGTGTCTCTTGTTTTCTTTTATTACCCTTTTTTTTAAACAAACATGTACTTGAGAGAGATTATACCAATAATTGATATGACATTAGAAGAGTATGCATTTAGATGACCACAGTGATAGATATTCCCAGCATGGTTTTAATATTCCATGTTGCTATCCTCAGTATAATTGCTTGGTTCACAGATATCAGCACATAGAGTTAGTCAGGATGAGAAGTGCATCGTGAGGTATAATATTTTTTCCATCTAGGATGGGTGATGATGACATAACCCCAGTGTAAATTGCATAGTAGATGAATGCTGCTCATCTAATGTGGTTATTACTCTTCTTTCTATTTAGGTACTATAGTATTATTCTGCTTCACACGGACCCTACTGTTTATTTCCATTGCACAGTTATCAAATGTATGACACCAAAGTGACGCAGGCCAAAGACAGAACTCATTTGATGTCTCAAAGGACACCCAATGTGCTCAGAGCAGGAGCCACGGTCACAGCTACCCCCGTGGCTTTCAAGCACTGAGAAGCTGGTCCGGCCCCAAGTCATCATCAGGCCGAGCCAGGGCCCTCTCCAGTCATCTGAGACTGCCTTCCTAACTCTTGGCAGAGGGTTTTGCTCTCCTGACACTTGAACTGCCTCAAACTGCACCTACTTTAATACTAGGTATTTACATCTGACAATAAGCAAAACTAACCACTGATTTCTAAAGCAGGTAAGTTTGTGCAAGGAGAAATGACTCTGCAAGTGGCCACTTTGTTATTGAATACTTGAATGTGTCTGGTAGAGCATCCTCTAACTAGAAATGTGACTGACTGATTAACAAGAATGTCTCAGGAATACTTTACCCCTACAATGTACCCTTTTCTAAGAGAAACATTACTAGTGTCTCAAGGAATGTTTTAGCTTTGTTTATCACAGTAGCTTATAATAACTGGAAACAAGGGATTTCTGAATAAGTTTGCCTATTGGTCAGGCTTTTTAATTATTTGGAAGAATTTAATGTCAGGCAAATAATTTGTCTTAAGTGTGTTTTTAACACTCAAATTATTTTTTAATTCCATATTTTTCTAATGTTTATTGTACAGCCCAGGGAGCAGGAGAGTTTTTTAAACAAATAAGCAAAAACAATTATTTTCCTATTTATTCTTTCAGGATCTTTGCACCTCTCATTACCAGCTAAGTCACGTTGCTGCTGGGCTTTCTCTTGCTACTCCCTCCACCTGCAATCTAATGTATCTTCAGCATTTGGAGCAAGAGATCCAAGAGTCTACTTGTGGGTGCAACCCATGGCTTTCTTTTCTCTACTTCTCCCAACTGGTCCAAAACCATTGGTGTCTTGCTGTTTTTTTAACATCTATGTCATCATACTTCAGCAAGCAAGCCCTGTGCAATCCCTAGAGAAATTGTTTTGGCACTGCTGTACCTCTCCTAAGATCTACCTTTGCACAAATCTGGTTGTCTTATAGATTCTCCATATATTTCATACATTTTTAAAAGCCTCTTTCCCTTTTTAGGTAGAAAACAGTATCTTATCAAAAAGATACAACCCTAATATTCTGGGACTTCATTTCTTTCTTGAAATAGACACTGTCTATACAGTGCTTCCCTTTTAGCCATAGGGACTACACTCAAAGACCTCCAAGAGATACCTGGCCATGTTCATACTTATCATATATATATATATATATATATATATATATATATATATATGCTTAAATTTTAATGTATAAATCAGGTACAGTGAGATACAAAAAATAAAGTAAAAGAATTATAGACATACATAATAAAAACTATTACTTTTAATAATCTCTCTCTTGAACTACATTTACTCTTTTCTTCGCGATGCTGGGAGTTGATGTAATTATCAATTCTGTGATTAAAAGAAGCAAGATGAAGATGTGGACGTTGTTATACTGCCTTAGACTACACTATCATTGAACTGCAATATCACCACTGTTGATCTGCTAACCTAGATGGTAACTAAACGGCTGACAGAGGGTAGTGTATGCAGCAATGAATACACTGGGTGAAGGGATGGTTAACATCCTAGGTTATAGTGCAAATTCAATCATCCTGTTCAAAATAGTGTGCAATTTAAAACTTATGAATTGTCTATTTCTGGAGCTTTCTATTTAATATTTCTTTTGACTACAGGTGAATGATACTACATATTGTAAGACTACAGAAACAAACTACTGCATCTAAAGACAAGCTAGCCTTGGGCCAATCAGTTCTCTCATAAAAGCATGAACACACGTGATTACACATACACCAAGAGAGGACTTCTATGACTACTTCAAATCCTGACTATTGATAAATGTGTTCTTTCCCTTCACTCCAACACAGAAACTCTAGCAAAGTAGTGCTGACATTATTTATATTTACTCTAACTGCATGTAGGAAACAATGTTTGCCCATCACTGGAAGTAACAGAATAAACTCACTTTTTTGGTTTTTGATGTCCCACTATCCAAAGAACTGTTTCACTGAATAGAGGTTTTCCTAGGACTTCATGTCTGCAGGTAAAGCGATATACCAACACTGAGGCAGAAGCAGTGCCTTGTCTCCTGCATGCCTGCATGAGCTGCGCCCCTGGGTCCTAAGACCTCCCGTGTTTCTGTGTCCCCTGACAGAGCCATGGTAGGCAACGACACAGAATGGGCTCCTTATGGAAAACAAACAAAGCCAAGGAAATGCACTGAGGTACTGTCCTGTTTAGGCACTCTACATATTGCAAAATAAGTGTTATGAGCAGCCCTGCAGCTGGCCGTGTCAGCCCTGGGAGTGAGTACCCTGTGAGGTCTCTGATTCCCAGGATGAACTCCATCGAGTCTATCCATCCCTCAGGCACAATCCAAGCTCTCTTCTCTCTGCCTCCATGAGTGTCTTTCACTCACAGCGCATGGCAAGGCCTTCAGGAGGTCTGAGGCTAGCTTCACTAGCTTTCAGCCTAGTCTGGCCCATTCAGCTCTCTCCGTTTCTTCATTCCCCCAGTATTTCTGCATCCACTTCCCCAGTGATACTTCTAAGCAAGTGTTCTCATTTTTCTTAATGAGGTGAAGTTCATGCAATGTAAAATTGGCCACTGAACATGGGAAAGTTCACGGCTGTCACTACATGCACAGGGTTGCACAAATGCTGTACTCAGCAAGCTCCAAGCTATTTTCATCAGCCCAGACAAACCGCTCATCCCCACCCAGCTGTCACACTTTCTTCCCGCCTCTAACTCTGCCATTTGTGTCTGCTGCCTCTCTCTGGAGTTGCCCATGCTAGAAGTGGAATTGTACAGCTTGTGACCTTGCTGTGAGGTTTATTTCACTTAGTATAATGTGTTTAAAGTTCACACACGTGTAATACAAATAGGAAATCCATTCTTTTCATGACTAATATTCCATTGTTACGCCGCAGCATATTTATGCATTCTCCTGTTAATGGGCATTTGGCTGTTGTAAACAATGCTACTATGAATATGCATATAAATGTACATATTAGAGTTTCCATATTTATTTGATATTCACTTGAGCATATGCAAATGGTAGAATTCTAGGAACACATGAAATTCCATTTACTTTTTGAGAAAGAAAGAACTACTTTACATAGCAATTGCAGCCCTTCTCCTTTTTATGATTGTTGCTTTTCCTTACTGTTCTAGCCATCCTAGAGGCAGGCAGCAGTGTCTCATGTTTTTCATTCACACTTCTCTAGTCACTGACGATGTTCAAGCATCTTTTCATGTTCTCCTTGGTCATTTGCACATTTTCTTTGAAGAAGTTCCTGCCCATGTTTTTAGCCCTTTTAAAATTTAGTTATTCATCTTTTTTATTGCATTGTGAGTTTTTTATATTATCTAACCTTAGACTCTTAGCAGACATGTAATTTGCAAATACTTCCCTGCATACATACACTATGCAGATGGCTTTCCACTTTTTTCATAATATTTTTGATGCATAAAAGTCTTAATTTTCTTTTTCTTAAATTTTTCATGTCTTTGTTGTCATTTGGGGGTCAAAAAGTGCTGTGCACCTAAAAGAAAGTCAATAAATATTTGCCAGCTAATTTGCTGGCTCTTTGGTTGAATAGAATAATTTCTAAATTCCTACCCATTTCAAACATCCTGAGATTCTGAGGCTCTTCATGCTCATATTTCAGTTTATATCCTTTTTTCTCAAACAAACATCTGTCTTTGAGTAATCCCTTAGAAAAGTCATAGTTGGCTAGACATGTATACTCCTTTCCAAAAAAGAAATGACAAGCTTTTAGTCTTCCACATTTTCATTATCTTTTTATTATTCTTTGGATGATTTTCTTTTAAAAATATAGACCTTCATGTACACTCCTTTTGGGGATAAACCATGATAGGGAGAGAGTAACATGAGAAGTTAATGTGTTATAATTGCTCTTGAATTTCCTTACCACTTCTGATTTCCTATTCCCAAGCAAATGATACAAACCATATCAATCTCTCTACTGGATTTATGGTCACTCTTGGCAGAAGAGTAACTTATCTGACTAAAAAACTGGAGAGAATTTTCCATGTAAGAAACTTAGAGACAGCCAAACTGTCCTATATCAGGTAAGTGAATACTCTCTCATAAGTCAGACAATGGAATATTATCCACTACTAAAAAGAAATGAGTTATCAAGCCAGGAAGAGACATAAAAACCTTACATGACTGATACTAAGCAGGAGAGGCCAGTCTGAAAATGTTCAGTCTTGTAATTAGAAGACTTCCTGGAAAAGTGAAACTATGGCGACTGTAAAAAAGACCGAAGATCTTCAAAGC
Source organism: Capromys pilorides (assembly GCA_004027915.1). Taxonomy (NCBI): domain Eukaryota; kingdom Metazoa; phylum Chordata; class Mammalia; order Rodentia; family Capromyidae; genus Capromys; species Capromys pilorides. The sequence goes on from PVKN010020668.1 coordinate 14,162, forward strand.
TAGAGAAAACTTTCCCCAAATTAATTTAGAACCAGAAGAGACACAGAAGATCAAAAGCAATCCTGGGAAACAAAGGAAAAGCAAGAGGTATCACAATCACTGACCTGATATTATACTATAAAGCTACTGTGATAGGGCTGTGGAGATAGCTGACTTGGGGAGATAACTCAGTAGAATAAGCACTTGCCTGGCAAGCACAAGGGCCTGGGTTCAATCCCTGGTCCCGGAAAGAAAAAAAAAAACTCAACATGATACTGGCATAGAGTCAAACCTGAGGATCAGTGGAAGAGATTAGAAGATACAGAAACAACTGCAAATGCATTCAGCCACCCTATCTTTGATAAAAGGGCCAAATATGTTCATTGGAAAAAAGATAGCCTCTTTAATAAATCATGCTGGAAAAAAACTGGCTTTCCACATGCTGAAGGCTAAAAACTAGATCCATGTCTATCACCATGAACAAAGTTACAGTCAAGAGGGGCCAGGGAGATAGCTCCATGGCACAAGTGCCTGCCTGGTAAGTGCAAGGTTGTGAGTTTGAACCCTGGTCCCACAAAAAAAAAAAAAGTTACAGTCAAGAAGGATCAAAGATAAAAATATGAAAATATAAACACTGGATCTTGTGAAGGAAAATGTAGATAGAAATCTTGAAGACACAGGGGTAGGTTGAGAGTCCATAAACAAAAACCAATCTGCATGGAAAATACTTCAAAGAATGAACAACAGGGATCTCATCTTTTTGAAAAGTTTATGAATTTCAAAGCAAATCTCCAACAGAGTAAAGAGAAAATCCACAAGGTGGGAAAAAATTATCACTGAGTGTCCCTCCAACAAAGGCCTTCTATCTAGAATATAAAAAGAATTTTTAAAAATCAAGTCCCCAAAATTCAAAGACCCAATCCCAAAATGGTCATCTGAGATGAATATACACTTCTCAGAAGAAGAATACAATTGGCAACTAAATATGTGAAAAAAATATGTTCAAGATCATTGGTCATTTGAGAAATTCAAATTTAAACAACACTGAGATTCTATCTCACCCTACAAAGAATGGCTAACATCAAGAAGTCAGTCAATAACAAATGCTGAAGAGACTATGGGGTAAAAAGGAACCTTTCTATACTTTTGGTGGAAGTGCAGACAAGTACAACCACTATGGCAATCAGTGTGGAGATTCCTTCAAAAGCTAGGATTGGAAACTCCATTCAAGCCAGCTATTCTCCTTCTGGGTATTTTTCCAGAAGAATTGAAAACCTCATATCACAGCAATATATGTGCATTCATGTTTATAGCAGCACAATTTGTCACTGCTAAATCCTAGAAACAACCCACATGCCCATAAACTGAAGAATGGATAAATACTTAGTATTTTTACAAAATGGAGTATTATTCAACTATAAAACAGGATAAATTTGAGTCTTTTGTTGGTAAATGGATGCAACTAGAGAACATATTCTTAAGTGAAATTAATCAGACCTTCATGTGCAAACATCATATTGTCTCCTTAGTGTGAGAACTTGAAAGAGAAAAATCGAATCTGAAGGGTACAATAGACACTGGGAAAGGGAAATGAACTTATTTAAAAGGAAAGAGTTACTGATTTGAGAAGAAAGAGTGGGAGAAAGAGCTATCTATGTATGCATGCAGGATAGTTAGGATAACTGTGATGTGCCTTTTTGCTGGTCTACGAAAAGAAACA
>PVKN010020669.1:0-15840 GCA_004027915.1 Capromys pilorides
GCGTAGAAGCCATAGGTATCTGGGCAACTTCCTCATGTAATTTACTTGTCCCCTCTGAACCTGCCCTGCTCTATCACGAATGTACCACTTCTATTTAATGACAGACTGTTGCTGGGCACGTCCAACCTTATGACTTGATGGATTGGATAATACCCAGGCCATGATAGGCAACTCAGGTCTCATGGTGACCTGGTGTCCCATAGTCAAGTGTTCAGTTTCCACCAGTGCCCAGTAACAGGCCAACAGCTGTTTCTCAAAAGGAGAGTAGTTGTCTGCAGAAGATGGCAGAGCCTTGCTCCAGAATCCTAAAGGCCTCCTCTACAATTCACCAATGGGGACTTGCCAGAGACTCCAAACAGCATCCTTATCTACTACTGATACTTCAAGTACCATGGGATCTGCTGGATCGTATGGTCCCAGAGGCAGAGCAGCCTGAACAGCAGCCTGGACCTGTTGCAGGGCTTTTTCCTGTTCCGGACCCCATTCAAAATTAGCAGCTTTCCGAGTCACTCGGTAAATGGATCAGAGTAATACACCTAAATGAGGACTATGTTGTCTCCAAAATCCAAATAGGCCTACTAGGCGCTGTGCCTCCTTTTTGGTTGTAGGGGAAGCCAGATGCAACAATTTATCCTTCACCTTAGAAGGAATATCTCTACATGCTCCACACCATTGGACTCCTAGAAACTTCACTGAGGTAGAAGGACCTTGAATTTTTGTGGGATTTATCTCCCATCCTCTGGCCCTCAAATGCTGTACTAACAAATCCAAGGTGGTTGCCACCTCCTGCTCAGTAGGCCCAATAAGCATAACATCATCAATGTAATGGACCAGTGTGATATTTTGAGGAAGAGAAAAACGATCAAGATCCCTACGAACTAAATTGTGACACAGGGCAGGAGAGTTAATATACCCTTGTGGCAAGACAGTGAAGGTATATTGCTGGCCTTGCCAACTGAAAGCAAATTGCTTCTGATGGTCTTTATGGATAGGTATGGAGAAGAAGGCATTTGCCAAACCAAGAGCTGCGTACCAAGTACCGGGAGATGTGTTACTCTGCTCCAGCAAGGAGACCACATCTGGTACTGCAGCTGCAATTGGAGTCACCACCTGGTTCAGTTTATGGTAATCTGCCATCATTCTCCAAGACCCATCTGTCTTCTGTGCAGGCCAAATGGGAGAATTAAATGGAGATGTGGTGGGAACCACCACCCCTGCATCCTTCAGGTCCTTGATGGTGGCACTAATCTCTGCAATCCCTCCAGGAATGCGATACTGCTTTTGATTCATTATTTTACCAGGCAAGGGCAACTCTAGTGGCTTCCTTTTGGCCTTTACAACCATAATAGCCCTAACATGACAGGTTAGGGAACCAATGTGAGGATTCTGCCAAGTACTGAGTATGTCTATTCCAATTATACATTCTGGAACAGGGGAAATGATTATAGGATGGATTTGAGGACCTATATGGACCCACTGTGAGTCGGACCTTTGCTAAAACTCCGCTGATCACCTGCCCTCCATAGGCCCCTATTCTCACTGGAGGGCCACTGTGGTGTTTTGGATCCCCCGGAATCAGTGTTAGTTCAGAACCAGTGTCCAGTAGTCCCTGAAATGTCTGATCGTTCCCCTTTCCCCAGTGTACAGTCACTCGGGCAAAAGGCCTTAGGTCTCTTTGGGGAAGGATAGGAGAAAGATTGACTGTATAAATTCTGGGGGTATTAGGATCCTTCCCCAAGGAGTCCTGGCCTCCCCATCATTCAAGGGGTTCTGGGTCTGTAAACCAGCTCAAATCTGGAAACTGGTTGAGAGGCCATGATTGCCTATTACCATGGTTCGAAGTAAGTCTCTGTTCTTTTGCCCCATCATTCTTTCGTTTATATAAAGCTAGCAAAAGTTTAGTAGGTTTCCCATCTATTTCACTTTTGGGAACACCATGGCTAATCAGCCAACACCATAGGTCTATGCGTGTCAGCTTATTCTGGTCACTGTTTTGCTTCTGCTGTCTGCGACGATTAAGTGCTGCCACCTGGCCCCTGGCATTCCGGGTTCCAATCAAGCCCATTGCCCTTAAATTTCCTAATTGAGTAACTGTGGTCCCCACTGTAAGTTCTGGCATGCAAAGAAGGGCAATGACAGGGCTCTTCAGGGATGCTGGTGCTCCTCTCACAAATCTGTTTCTCGAAGTATTAGTAAAGGATGTGTCTTCAGGATCATCCCAATGTGAAGGATGAGGCTTAAAATGACAAATCCATTCCAACATCCCCATTTCCCTAAGGCTGTGAATCCCTTCATCAATAGTAAACCATGGAAGATCAGGCATCTCTTAAGTCATTCACAGTGGGCCATCTTTTGAGCCGTACTTCTGTCAACCAGCCAAATAGACTGTTAACGCCTTTCTTTACTCCACGAGCTGCAACATTGAATTCAGGATCCCTACTTAATGGGCCCATATCAACAAACTGAGCCTGATCCAGGTGTATGTTTTTGCCACCATTATCCTACACTCATAAAATCCATTCCCATGCCTGCTCATTAGGCCTCTGCTTGTAAGAGTTAGAAAACTCAAGGAGATCTTTGGCAGAATAACGGATCTCTGCATGGATCACCTTATGTATCTCACCCTTAGGCGACTTCTGTGATTGAAGTCTGGTTATGGGCCTAGAGGCAAAAATGGGTGCTGAGGGTGGGTCCTGAGGAGTCACAGTATTATCCTGTTTGTTCCACACAGGATTGGTGTCTCTAGATATAGTAGGAGGCACAAGTACTGCAGAGGATGAAGGCAATGATTCCTCTGCCACAGTGGGCAGGGAATTCTCTTCCTCAGGCAAAGTAATTTCATTAGCATCTACAAACTCAGCCTCCTCAGGATGCTCCCACACATCTCCATTCCAATTTATGGGATCCCATTCTTTTCCAATCAGTGCCCTCACCTTTGCTTTAGATACCCTTCAAGGCTGAGCATTTAATTTACGTTGCAGTTCAGCCAATTGAATTATGAAGGACTGCATTTGGGTCTCTGCAACCTCAGCCTTATGGCTAAAAGAGAGGAGATTGTCTGTCAGGACACACTTAGAAACTTCTAAATTTTTTATCTGGGTCTGAAGGCGGGAATCAAATCTGTGAGCTCCTTATTTTTATACGTAAGTTTGTCTGTTGCACCTACGATGAACCAGCCAGCATCACTACTTGTGAAATGTCAGGAATTTAGTGATTCGTATATACAAATTTTGAAAATCTTTGGAGCAATAGGGAATATAATGATGCTGGCCTTGAACTCACTGTGTAGCAGCCCAGGCTGACCTCAAACTTGCAGCCATCCTTCTGCCTCAGCCTCCCAAGAGCTGGACTGACAGGTATGCACCACCACACCCATCCCCAAGAGGTATATTTTGGCTTTTGGTTCTGGAAGACAAACAGCATGTTGCCAAAATTTGTTGGGCTTCTAGCAGGGGCTGTATGACTAAAGGCACCAGAGTATGCGTGTGGAGCCAGACGCAAAAACCAGCTCTCAGCGGAGCTTCTAGTCCCTCATGAGGCTGAGTCCCCATGACCCAAACCTCTTGATGACTTGCAGCCCCTCAGTATAACAGCACTGGCAGTGAATTTCCACATGCATTTTGGGGCATCTAAAACACAGCGAGAGATCAGGGAAGCCTTACAAAGCCTGAGTGTAGCCAGACCTGAAGGAGGCCAGGGAGCGAGCCACACAGGCCTTCTGAGGGAAGTACCTTGTTCGGGTTGATTGCTCTTTATCAAAACACTCTTCTTTGAATTTTCTAGCATGACAAGCAAGTACACAAAATTGTACCAGGAACCAGTGTATTCTAATCATTCTGCTTTAAAACGCGCCAGTCTGCTGCCCTCTCTACTACCACCAGTTCTGCTGTTTTCCTCCCAAGTTGTCTGAAGTAGATCTTGTGTGTCCAGCTGCTTCCCCCTTTGACCTCAGAATAAGTTTCCAAAAGATAAAGTTCCCCTTCACCTCTGTCCTGCTCACTGGCCTCGTCTTTGGCCAGTGGAATCCTCTAGAATGGCTGCTGTATCCCTGTAAGATTTTCCTGTGTGTGTGGTATGTGGTGCCCCAGACTCAGCTGAGACATTTCTTGCCATAGATGTGGAGAAGAGCATTTCTCTAGGAACCTCATTTCTGGTCATGGGCAATAACATTAATATTCAGGGGCCAAATCTGTGTAGTAGGAGTGGTTGATTCTACTACAGGGTGGTCCCTACTTCTAGGAAGTCTCAGTGGACAGACCTAGGCAATTCCACTTTTCAGAAAGGAAGCAGAAAGTGCATGATAAGGGGTCGGTCACATTGGCTGCAGTGTTGGAAGATTCTGTAGAGCAGCAGGGCAGAGGGCCCTGCAGAGCAGGTGAAGAGATGCAGACCCGGGCCTCGGCGGCTGTGGTGTAGAAGGGTTAGGATAGTCTGGATTTGATTTAGAGTGGGAAATGAAAAACCAGTCAGAGAGAACACCAGGATTTGGGCTAGAGTTGTGTTGTGATGGACAGAGTGATAGGAAAAGCTTCTGGATAAAGACAGCAAGAGCATACATATGAGGAGAAGCTTGGGGTGGAAGCTAAGACTCAGGGAGCAGTGAGATCACAGGACGCTCCAGGCCAGAGCTAAGCGTGCAGGTCAGCAGCGTGTAGGTGGACTTGGAGCCCTTGGACTCAGCGGGCCTGGAGAAACCTTAGGAAGAGAGAAGCCAGGAAATGCTGGTGAGAGGCTTGCAGGCGAGCTTGGGGGATGTGCTTTCCACACCTGTGGAGGAAGAGCAAGATCACAGAAGCGGAGGGGTGGAAGAGAGGCGTGAGAGTGGGAGCGGAGAGGAGCCGGCAGGCCGGCACCCAGCAGTGCTGAGGCCTCCTTGGGATTTGTAGCCCCAGATCCTCTGCTGGAAAGAGAGCAGAGGCACGGTGGGCCGAAACAGAAGGGCATGAATTCAGTCAAGCATCTGAACTCCAAGAGGGATTAGTCCTCAGGTGCTAAAATTTTACTCTCGGGGAAGACAAGTGTGTTCAGTCTGCAAGTCCATCTTGGGAATTGCCAGTGAAGTGTCCCCAGCCTGTTTCCCAGCAGGCAAGCAGAGGGCGCGAGGGCTAGCACTGACCATCTTCCATCTCTTCAGCAGAGGTGGAGACCGAGAGCAGAAGTTCTACGCCCCGTTTCGGATCATCCCCTATCTGGTTCATGTGCCCAGCTGTGCCCTCCCAGGATTGGAACCTTGCTGTCTAGCGCTGGTAGAAAAGATACACTCTGGTTACGAAGGTAAGTTAGGGCGACTGCGTTTAGCCAAGACCCAACCGCAGCAGTCAGACGGGAATACGAGACCCGTTGGCTGCAGTCCAAGAGCAGAAAGCTTGCTCGAGCCCCCTGCATAGCTCCGAAGCTCTGTGCATTTTTAACAGAGCAGAACTGACCTACGAGCTGGCCCACACAGCTGAAGGACACCGTGTGGGTGACGCCTCGGATCCTTTTATTCGTGTGGTTAGTGTGACCACTGAGTAGCGCTGCTCTGTTCTAGCCATCCGATTATTTGCAGTGAGGACACTAGCTGTTCAGTGTCCACACACTTGGGTCTCTGCTAGGGAGTAGCTTTAGGGGGCCTCTCATTCTGACCTGATTAAAATGTAGTTAATGACAATCTGTAATCATTGACTGTTGCCTCGGCTACTGGAAGACCCAGCCCCAAAATGATTCTCTACCATTTCCTATAAAGATTTCATTCTCTTTAAATATTTTAAGCGCATGATTAATTACACCTTTAGGTAAGTATTTCCTTTTTTTTTTTTTTTTTTATTATATAGCTCCTCGAATCCCAGCAAACAAAAGAATTTTTACCACAACACATACCCCGGGATGTGTTTTTCTTGAAATAGATGAAAGGTAAGTATTTCTTTAACCCCAAAAGAAATTTGTTTCTGAAAATATATAAAAATACAAAAAAGTTACATACCTTTCTACATTATAAAATAAATGTACTCACTCGCTTATTCGGTCTTCGTCAAACTATATTGGAATTAGTGTTATCTGAATTTCTTATTTTTTATTGTGGGACCGGGGATCAAGCTCACGACCTTACCCCAGCCCCTTAAATTTCTGGTAAAAATATTTTACATGTTAGATTTCTAAAAATGATTTATAAGAGATTTTACAACGCCGCTGTGGGCAGGTCTGGGCGTGTTCTTCCCATCTCTTCAGAAGAGGAGCCAGGTTGCCAAGAACATCTGCAGTGTATCCGGTTGCGCTCAGAATTGCTGTTATTTGCTTTTACCAGGTGCTCCTTATATCAACGTATGAGGGGATTTTAATTAGTCAGAAGTGTTGAGAAAAGAGCAGGGTTTCTGCCTATCTTGGAGGATATTTTGGAAGTTAAACTGGTTCAAAGATTTTCTCTTCATTTTGAGTGTCATTCCTCTTTTTCTAGGTGGCTGTTAAATAGGTTTTGTTATTCAAAGAATAATGGTGGTAGGGAACAGTTACTACTTATTGCTGTTTTAATATATGTAGGAAAAGTCAGCTTTAATATCATATCAGTGTCTGCCTTTTGCACCCACATTTATTTTAAAATTTTGCTTACTCACAAAACTTAATTCTGAGAACCAGTACATTGTACCACACATAAATGTAATGCAGAAATGTCAGAAGTCTGACACAATTTTAATAGGTATTGATTTTTATTTTAAAAAAAAATGTAGGAATATGAGTTTATTTATAAATAACACTGTGGGCTAGGGACTGGGCACTCGGTACATGGGCCTTGGGGACCCTCGAGAACCAAACTGGAAGAATGCTATAATAATGTGTAGCTTTCTTTAGGTACTTAATGTCCTTAGCATTTTTCTGATGTGATCTTCATAGATTTTACAAATGGCAACATGATGGAGTGCATCAAGCTTCTCTGAAGAACTGACAGGAAACTAGACTCGTAGTCTTACCTCTAGAGATTCTGACTTGATAAGCCTAGATCGAGCTTTTGCATCTGCTGTTTCACTTGCTCCCTGGACTTTGGTCCAAAATGTGAGATGACCACCATGATTTGTTAGACTCTATAACCATTTCTGCACAAAGCAGGCCCTTAAATTGTTGTTTTGGTAAATGCTTTCATTAGCATAAAAGTTTCTTTTTCATTTTTTAAAATTTTACTAGTCTGTGTACAGTACAGAATGTTTGTGTTCTGCTTGTGGAGGTGGCGCGGGTACATGGCGCATTTTAACTCTGTCATTGGTCTCCTCCCCTCTGCTCCCTGCCCTTCTCATCCCTTTCCCCTTTGAGAACAAGCTAGCTCCTCCTTCCCGTTAACTGTCTTTTGTTTTGCTCCTTACCTTTACTTACGGTTTCTCATGTGAGAGAATGGGTGGGATGCTGGAGCGTGTGTGTTTATTTCATTAACGTTATTGTCAGGCTGGATCCCCCTTGTTTATCCTTTATGGCACGTTTTTCTTTCAATTTTTTTTTTGGCGGGACCGGGGTTCGAACTCACAACCTTGCACATGCGAGGCAGGTGCTTATGCCACAGAGCTATCTCCCCAGCCCCGTGGCACGTTTTTCTGATGTAGAGTTAAGTCAGTTTTTTGATCCGTGTGGGCAAGTAAATGGCAGCATCATAAGCCCTGAGCTACATTCCCAGGCCAAAAAGTATTCTTAAAGATTACTTGATGAACATGTGTGCTTCCTTTGTTGTGTGTCTATTCCAGAGCAGTGCCTTTGCTGGGCTACCTACCTCAGGATCTGACTGGCACGTCGATCCTAACGTACGTGCACCCCGAAGACCGTCCTCTGATGGTTGCCATACACCAAAAAGGTACAGCTTCCCCCTCGATGGGTGCAGTTTTTATTACCCCTAATTGGTTCTAATTTTTCCAATTTATTGCTCTCTAAAGCTTAATCTTTAATCAGATAAGTAACGTATTATGGCTGCTAGAAGTTTTTTCTTTAACTGCTAAAACATATAAAATATATAATTTGAAAAGCACTGCTTGAAGATAAGGTTGAAGAATTACTACATGCAGACACACACACACACACACACATACACACACATACACACAAACTGAACAAAACATTCAAGAACTCCAGGATGCTAGCAAAAACCAAGCTTACATGTTTTTGGTGTTAAAGGGCACTGAAGTTCCAATGAGTGGCATAAAGGATCTGTTTAGTGAAATAATAACGAAGGCTAGCGAGGTAGCTCAGTGGACTAAGCACTTGCTTAGGCAAGTGCAAGGCCTGGGGTTTGATCCATCACAACACATGCCATGCCGGCCTCACCTTCGGGCACACTGAGCTTGCCACTGGGTCGGGGTATGGTGGTGCACGCCTGTAATCCCAGAGCTGGGGAGGCTGAAAACAGGATGATCACTATGAGTCTAAGCTGTGTAATGAGACTCTGTACAAAATAAATAAATTTTAAAAAATAACAGAAAACTTAACTAAATCTCTAAATCTTGACGCAGATAGACTTCTAGCTATAGGGGCTCTTAGAACTCCAGACAGGCACAACCAGAGAAGAGCCTTGCTGTGTCACGTGATAGTTAAAGTGGCAGGAATACAGAACAAGGCAAGCATCGTGGCTGCTGCAGGAGCAAACACCGAGCCATGTACAGAGGGAGACTCGGCAGAATGCGGCGAGGCTTCTGTGCAGAAACTAGCAGCCAGCAGAGCATGGAGCGATGTCTTCCAAGCCTCAGCTAAAGTGACTGCCAACCCAGCTCACTGTGTCCAGCAGAGCTACCCTTAAAAATTGAAGGAGAGGGGCCAGGGACATAGCTCAGGGGCACAAGTGCCAGCCTGGCAAGTGCAGGTTCGTGAGTTCATGCCTTGGTCCCACCAAAAAAAAAATTGAAGGAGAACTAAAAACCTCCTAAGATAAGGATAAACTTTAAAAAAATAAATGATCAATGAGGCCACATTGCAGAAGATACTGAAAGAAGTCCTGCACAAAAAAGAGGAAAGATAGACAAGCTGTTGAGAATTAGGAGTCAAATATTAGAAAGGTTCTCTATATACCTTTCTGTTATACTTCTAAATGTAAATGTCTTAATTTTCTAATGAAAAGACATACTAGCACGTTGAGTTAAAAAACAAGATTGCTGTGTTAAGGAAATAGCTGGGGGAGCGGGGGATGAGATAGTTCAATGAACTAATGCATCTGCTTAGGGAAGCTTAGGCAAGCACAGGGACTGCAGTTTGATTCCTGGCACCACATGCCATGCCAGCCCTGCCCCTGGGCATGCTGAGTCAGCCGGAGTCTGTATGTGGTGGTGCACACCTATAATCCCAGCACTGGGGAGGCTGAAAACAGGAAGATCACCATGAGTCCAAGCAGTGTAGTGAGATCCTGCAACAACCAAATACTTTAAAAAATAATAATAATAAATCAATAAATAAAAGAAAGAAATACCTTAGGCTGGCAAGATAGCTTGGCAGCCTAAGCACCTGCCTGGCAAGCACAGGACCCAGGTTCAAGCCCCAGTGCCACATGTGGTGCTGGCCACCAAAATTGGGCGTTATGGTACATGCCTGTAATCACAGCCTGAGGAGGCTAAGAAAAGAGGATCACTACAAGTCTGAGCTTAGTGACACCTTGCACCGAATGAATGAATGAATGATTTTTAAAAGACTTTTAAAAGATAAATAAAATAAAGAAATGCCTCAAGTAAAGACATGCACAGACTGAAAGTGAAAGACAGTCAGCTGGACAGGAACCACCACATATTGGTAAAGGCAGCAATTGCCAAGCAGCTAAATCCAACGTGGATACATAAAATCTGCCCCACCTCGGTGTGCCTGATTTCACATAACACACGTCACCTGACATAAATGGACACATAGAGCCCAATGCAGTAATACTGGGTGACTTGAGTACTCGTGTGTCACCAATAGATAGGCAATCCAAACAAACACACAAATCAGTGAAGAAACGTCAATAGAGTTAAGCTACCCTAGTCATGTAGACTGAATTGGTGTCTACACATCAAGCAACTACAGAATACACTCTCTCAGCAGCTCATGTTTGAATGTTCCCAAAACCAGACCGTATTCTAGGCCAAAAAGCAAACTTTAACAAACACAAAAAATTGAAGTAATGTCTTGCCTCTTATTAGTTTGTAATGTAATGCAAGTAAAAATAGAAATCAGCAGGAGAGACTACAGAACCCATATAAATATACAGAGATGAAATAATATGCTTGTGAATGATCATTGAAATTGGAGGAAAGGGCTGGCCAGATAGCTCAGTGGATTAAAGCACCTACTTAGGCAGATACAAGGACTGGGGTTCAATCCCTGGCCATGGTGGTGCATGCCTGTAATCTTAGTGCTTGGGAGGCTGAAAACAGGAGGATTGCTATAAGTCTGATCTTTGTAGTGAGACCTTGTAGACCCTGTACTAAATACATAAAAAGAAAAAGAAATCAGGAAATTTTAACATTCCTAAAATAAAATAGAAACAGCATAGCAATCTGTAGGACAGAGCAGAGGCAGTTCTGAGAGAAAATTATAAGTGCCTATATTTAAAAAAATCAGATCTCAAATAAATAAATAATGATCCATCTGAAAGTCTTATAAAAAGAACAAGCCAAAACCAATGCTAGGAGCTGGCGAGATGGCTCAGGGGTCTAAAGCGCCTGCTTAGGCAAGTTTAGGCAACTGCAAAGACCGCAATTCGATCCCCGGCACCACAGGCTGTGCCAACCCCACCCTTAGGGCAAGCTAAGCCAGCCATAATAATAAAAATAAATTCAAAAATTTAAAAATGAGAGCTGGAATTAGTAAGATAAAGACTAAGGGAACAGTACAGAGGATCAGTGAAGCAAAAAGTTAGTTTTTAAAACGCAAATGCATTTGTGATCCTGTTAGGCAACCTAGCAAAGAGAAGGGAAGCTCTGAGTCAGTGCAGTCAGAGGTGAGAAGGAGGACGTTGCCACAGACATAGCCACAGCACTGAAAGCCAGAGGATTTTTAGGAACTACTTTGAAAACCTGTATTCTAAGAAATTGGAAAAACTAGAAGAAATAGCTAAGTTTTTAGACATATGACCTACCAAAACTGAACTAAGAGGATTTAAAAAACTCAAACAAATCAGTAACAAGCAATGAAAAAGAATCGATGTCAGTGCTCCTCAAGCTACTCTGTGAAATTGAAAAGAAAGAAACAGGGTCCGACTCAGCGTCACACGTGTCAAGCAGACAAGGACACACCAAAAACAGCTGTAAACCAGTGACAGTGGCGCTCACAGGGGCAAAAGTCCTTCATAAATACAAGCAAACAGTTCAGCAACGAAAAGATCCTATGCCTTGGCCAAGTTGGTTTCAAAACAGTGATGCAGAGTTGGGTCAGTGGACACACTGCGTCTGCATAACCAAGGAGAGCGACAGGACTCTCATGTGGTGCAGAAGAGCCTTTGGGAAAAATCTGCACCCCTCAACTATAAAAGCCTGAAAAAATCTCAGTGGCCAGTGAAGAGCAGTCTCAGTATACTAAAGCTATGTGCAGCAAACTCACACCCAGCATTAGTTTAATGGCAAGGGTGTCCACTCTCAGTACTTCAGTGTAGTGTGGAGGTTTTAGAGCAATCAGGGAGGAAAGGAAATAAAAGGATACAAATGGGAAAGTCCAATTATCTTTATTTGCAGCTAATATGGTCTGTACTTTGAGGACTAAAACCCTTCTGAAAGACTTTTAGAGCTAATAAATTCAACAGAGTAGCAGGATATAAAATCAGTGTTAAAAAATGAAAAGCTTCTCTATGCAATAATGGACCAGCTGAGAAAGAAAGAAGTAATTGTATTCATAGAATTTGAGAAGGGAGAGGGACAGAGGAAGAGGGAGAAAGATTCAGCTAAGAATCATTCTAACTAGGGAGACTAAAGACCTGCACAATGAAAATTTCAGAATATTGAAGAAAAACATTGGCATAGAAAGTGGAAAGACCTTCCAAGTTCATGGATTGAAAGAATTAACATTGTTAAAACAGCAAGTTAGCAAAAGTGAGCTATAGATTCAGCGCAGCCTCCATCATAATGCCAGTGACATTCTCCACAGAACTAGAAAACGGTAAAACTAATACGAGTTTCCAAACACAAAAGCACCAAAGCCATTGAAGTGATCTGAAGCAAAATAAGACTGGAAACGTCATAATACTAAGGAATAAATGGGCAGATGAACAAATTTCTCAAAATGGCCACTATGTACATGAAAATGTCCAACGCAGCTGGTCACTAGGGAAGTACGAACTGTGTTGAGATTCAGTCTCACCCTAGTCAAAAATTGGGGCCGAGGAAATAGCTCGGTAGAATTAAGTGCTTCCCGGGCAAGCTCGAGGGTCTGAGTTCAGTTCCTGGTTCTGCCAAAAAAAAAAACGTTGGTGAGGGTGCAGGGGAAAAGAACCCTCCTGCGCTACTGTAGAGAATGTAAATTAGTGCAGCAACTATGGAAGTCAAAAAACTAAAAGTAGAGGCGCCATTCAGGTCCACGGTCCCTCTGGTGTCAACCCAAGAAAGTTGAAGTCGGCGTGCCGCAGGGGCACCTGTATACACCCATGTGGACTGCGGCCAGGATACAGGACCAGTATAGGTGGCATCAGTGGACAGAGAATGGACACATACACAACAGAGTACCTGTGAAGGGGTTCTTGTCATTCGCAAGAAAATGGGTAGATTGCATGTCCCCCTCATGTGGAATCTGAAAAAAATGCCATGGAAATAGAAAAGAGATTATTATGAGACAAAAATAAAGGAAGAGGAGGAGGGGGGCAGGTCGTGGGGGATGTAGTCACACTGCACACCCTGAAATTCCCCTCAAAACGTAGACCTAGGGAGGGGGGACAGCTGAGGGAGGGTGAAATGTTCAGAGTTACGCTGTGCGCGTGGGTGACACTGCCATCGTGAGAGCCATTCATCTGTGTGGCCAAAGTACAGGAGTGCAGAGAGATGTGGAACAGGACTGCAAGGCAGCTCAGCGGTCTAAAGTGCCTGCTGAAGCAGGCGCGGGGACCACGGCTCCAGCCCTGGTGCCACGTGCCACGCCAGGCCCCGCCCCCAGGGCTGGCTGAGCTGGCCACAAAAGAAAAGTTGTGAACCAAAAAGGAAAACTGTTGGAAGAAGATCCATTCAAAGAATGTTCATTGAGATTGATTTTCTGCAACCATTGTGCTTGTCAGTGGAGGTGCACACGTGGGTAGCAGGTCCCGCTCTCCTCACTGCGCAGGTAGGGAATAGTGGGTAATGGCTTCTGAGAGACTCACTTTGCCCATCACATCACCAGGTAGTAAAACAGTTTAGTGTTTGTGCGTTGGTGAACGTTCTTATAAACTGGTGATGTAGTGATTAGAAGTTTTGGGCCATGAGATAGCTCAGCAGCATGGGCGCTTGCCTGGCAATGATAGAGTCCTGGGTTCGATCCCTGGTTGGTTCCGCCCCGCAAAAAAAAAAAAAATTTGTTTGCCAGTAAAAAGACAATAACCATATTCACCTTTATTGTATTTCTAGGAATCTTTATTTTATGTTTTAAAATTTATTTATTCTTTATGTTATGGCTGTCTCAGCCTGCCCTGGGGGTGGGGCTGGCACAGCATGTGGTGCTAGGGATTGAACTGTGGTCCCTGCAGTTGCCTAAGCTTGCCTAAGCAGGCGCTTTAGACCACTGAGCTATCTTGCTGGCCCCGGAATCTTTATTTTTAAAAAAGCTTAAGATTTTTTTAAAGGAAAAATAACAGAAGCGGACCCTTGTCATCATGGTCTGTGAAGCCTGTTTTTGTCCTGTCGTTTTCCTTAGTCCTGAAGTACGCAGGCCAGCCTCCCTTTGAACACTCCCCCATTCGATTCTGTGCTCAAAACGGAGACTTTGTCATCCTGGATTCCAGCTGGTCCAGCTTCGTGAACCCCTGGAGCCGCAAGGTTGCTTTTATCATCGGTCGGCATAAAGTACGAACGTGAGTCGGTCAGCTTTAATGTCTGAAAATGTTTTTTATCAAAGAATCCTTTGTTTAGTGACTGCCCCTTGAAGCAAGTGACAGATGAGCTGAATCTTTTAGTGCTTTCTGAAGTTTGGCCACAAGAGTCAAGGGCTTTAGACCATGATGTCAGGCTTCAAGTACTTGAGACAGTCGTCATGTGAGCTGTGCGGTATTCGTTCAGTATGTTACTGGCCGTGAAATCTTTGTCAGTTTTGTACCTGAAACCTAAAACATTTTTGACTTGCTAGGTATAAAAGGCAGCATACGGAATTTCCTGTATCTTGTTATAATTATATTTAACACATACCCTCAAACTTCAGTAGGGAAAGGAAGAATGGAGGGGAATAAAATATAAATTGTGATTCTCTGTGGGTAATGGGACTATAAAGATGTTTTTTCTGTGTGCATGGTTTTTTTTTTTTGTTTGCTTGTTTGTTTTTTGTCTTTTTGAGACAGTCTCTCTCTATGCAGTTCAGGCTGGCCTGGAGCTCACTTTCTGTAGCCCAGGCTGGTCTCGAACTCACACCGATCCTCCTGCCTCAGCCTCCCAAGTGCTGGGACTACAGGTGTGCACCACCATGGCCTGGCTTTTTTTCTGAGTTTTAAGATCTCTTTAATCATGTAAGCCTTTTATACCCACCTTCTGTTATCAAATTCTACTTGTGCTTATCATTAGAGCTTTGTTTCTAAGATTATGTACTATTTTTGCCTCCTCCTCTGCTTCCTTCTTTTGGCCAGCCTGTTTGCTGCGGCTTGTGTAGCCCTGTTTCCTGTCCACGTGACAGAATCGTGTCAGCGGGTCTGGAAGCAGCCTACGACCCAGTCTCGTCCCCCGGGGCCCTTGAGGTTTTGGTCCTCTTCAATTAACCTGTAGGTTTGCCTCGTGTCTATTCATTTCTCTCTGATTTCTTTCTTTTTGCATTTTAAAGAAATTATTCTTATTTCTTTGGTATCATGCTTAGGTTGAAAAATTATGGCTTTTAGATTTTGTTGTACAATGGAAACATCAAATTGAGAATGACGGTAAAATGTATTTTGCTACCAGTAGAGTGCGTTTTTCCGCGCCCTTCTAGCACAGTAGGCACGGTACGTTTTCAAGAGCAAAGGCCTCTTGGTGGCTCTTAGGTCTCTGTACTCCAGGCATAGCCTCTGCAGGGCAGGTCTGGAAACTTAATAAAAGAAGCGGGCTCCCTGCTACCCTACCTTGTGCTAGAAAACTAACTTAATAATGAGAAGTAGTACTGCCAAGTAGGTGCTGTTTGTATCACTCAGAGAGGACATTCCCCCCACCCCACCCCAAGCAGGAAAACCCATCAGGAAAAAAAATAGAGCCAGATAGTTGTTTAGCCTGAATGCAGGGGGCCCTGCGAGAACAGGTTTTCCTTCAAGGCTCCCTCCTGGGATTTGCTGAAGCTTCTCTGTCCTGTGGACCAGGTGGTGCTTGGCACAGAGCCCACGTTTCCCGCGTTGTCCTCTCAGCTCTTTGAGTGTGTATGAAGCCACCTAACATACTGTGAATACGCAGATGTTGTATTTTTTCAGATTTCCCCATGCTTTCCATTTCAGTATCCATGATTATGTATGTGAAAGAAGATATTAACCTCTCATAATGCAATACTTGTCTGTTTACTTATCAAATTATTTTTAATGCATTTATTCCTTCTAGCATGTGTGGGTCGGCTTTTCTGGTAAGACAGTATGTCAGACCCTGAGACTGAGAAGGTAAATAAAACATTCTCTAACCTTCATGGAATTCACAGTAAATTAAAAAATGGTGCCATCCTGTGCAGCTAGAGCCTGGGACAGTGTGGCGTGGTGAATGGGAAGGAAGGACCAAGGCCATTTTCCTTCTTCCTCCTGGTTGCCTTTACATACAT